>CM054154.1:1048367-1068302 GCA_028751875.1 Rapana venosa | reverse complement strand
GTTTTATTTAAAATCAATGAACTGGCGAATGAATTAATCTTAAAAGGTAGACATGGTGTGACGCTTGAATCAAGTGAGATTGAACTGTATCTGATGTTATTTGCTGACGATTTGACCTTGTTAGCGTCGACTGTAGTAGGCCTACAGCATCAGCTGAATAACCTGCAAATGAAAAATGAGAGATAAAAGTTAACGGTAAACACAGACAAATCTAAAATAATTGTTCTCAGGAAAGGTGGTTTTTTTGGTGCCAGAGAAAAATGTTTTTTAAATGGAAGTTCAATGGAAGTTGTGAATTCATATAAGTACTTAGGTCTTACCTTCTCTACTAGAAATAGTTTCACAGCTGCCATGGAAGAAAAACAGGTAAAAAAATGTGTGGATGATATCATGTGTACTTTGGGAAAAATTGGTAGTAATTCTCCTGACGTGTTCTTCATGCATTTTGATGCTCAAGTTGGTTCTGTGTGCATCTGAGGTGTGGGGGACACAAGGATTTTCACCAAGTTGAACAAGTACACCTCGATGCATGTAAAAGATTCCAGCTAATGATGTTGTATATGGTGAACTAGGCCGTTTTCCACTGTGTATTACAGCTATTAACAGATGTGTGAAATACTGGCTAAGACTCTTAAAACAACCTGAAGAGATGTATTCCAAAAAGGCATATAGAATGTTATTAGCTTTGCATGAGAAAGGCCATGTGACATGGGTAACCCACTTAAAGAATGCTCTTTATGATAATGGCTTTGGACAAATCTGGCTCTTTGGATGTTGCTATGAAAAGACTTTTATGAAAGAGCTAAAGAAAGGTTACATAGCAGTTTCTGTTACCATTGGCGAAACCACATGGATTCAAACCCACGATTTTCCATATATGGTAAAATTAAACACATATTTGTGATAGAACGTTATGTTGATATTTTGTACGTTGAAGGACACAGAAATATACTGGTACAAATCAGGATGGGTGTATCACAGTTGAATGTACACAAATATCGCTTTTCACCCACAAATGAGAATACGGCATGCCCTGCATGTCTAGACAGGAAAGAAGATGAAGTACACTTTGTGTTCAGATGTCCCCTATACCAGGACATTAGACAGCAGTACAAACTCAACGTTAATGTTGGTGTTAACCTAGACAAAGCGCTTGTCAGTGTACTAGCTTGCAATTCACAAGCTTCTCTAGTAAATCTTGCAAAATTCCTTTTAGCTGCATTTAAACTCAGACAGAACTTTATTGATAATATGAGTAATTAAAAGTGAATCACCTCCAGGACTAAGATTGTTTCCTCCAGGACTAAGATTGTTTCCATCTGCGCTCAGCAGTTGTTTGTTTTTGCTTTTGTTTCCTTCAGTGTACACGTTCATGTAGTACCAGTGTTGTGATTCTTGATCATGTTATATATCACGTCAGAATAATTCATTGATGTTTATGTTTCCCCCCATGAAAGGGGCTGTTGGCCTGTATTCATTAAATTTCAAAGTTTCAGAGTCAGTCTCTCTCTCTCTCTCTCATCTCTCTCTCTCTCTCTCTCTCTCTCTCTCTCTCTCTCTCTCTGTGTGTGTGTGTGTGTGTGTGTGTGTGTGTGTGTGTGTGTGTGTGTGTGTGTGTGTCACCATCACCTTCATCACTGTTGTTTTTGTTATTAACATCATCATCGTCGGCACTGCCATCGTCGTCACTACCCCCTACATCGTAGAACATCTACTACTACTACTACTACTACATTGGCGACGACGATAGCGATAACGTTACTACCTTCTTGCTCTTGATGTATTTGTTTACACTTGGTGTATTTTCTCTTCTTGTCGTTTCCTTTATTCTTTTCCTTTCTATTTATTTATTTCAGTTATATTGCTTATGCTTTGTCGTTTGTACTTTTTTTCTCTCTTTTTGAGGGCTGGATGAAAAAAAGTCATTGTACTTAATCTACTACCCTCGAAAATAAAGTATCACAAAACGAATTTTGTTGGTATTTGACCCTGATCGTTTCTTTTTGTTAATCTTTTGGACCGATCGAGAGAGGTTCTTGATCTATTGTGTATTGAGGGGACATTGTGTTTTGAGTTTTGGAAAAAAGTAATAAAATAGTTGGGTTTTAAATTTGAATTTTATACATTAGGGGGCCGAATAGTTTTTAGTTGAAAATATTTTTCAGAGTAAAAATGATTTATGAACCCCCAACTTGTTGGCTGGTGAGTCCTTTGAATGAATGTTTTTGTTCGTCACTTCGGGTGTATTCATGTGAGGAGTGATTTTGAGGTCAACAAATTTTTCACTACACTTACTTTTTCCTTAATTTCTTTTTTTTTTCTTCTACCCTCTTTTATCCCCCCCCCATCATTTTCCCAAAGCCCCATTTATGGGTGAGCCTGACCCTTTTTGGGGAAAGGCCACTAAAGACAAAAAATAAGTCTGGGATTCCATTTTGGTGCCCATTTCAGGGGGGGCTGGGAAAGGGAGTGGCGCCCTAAGAATTCCGTTTAGACCTCTAAATTTTATGTATTTTGTAAAAGTTTATTTTTTGGTAAACAAAATTGTATTGTATTGTTTGTATGCAGGGTACATTTCTAGATGAAATTCAGGCTGCTCTCCACGGAGAGAGCGCGTCGCCATAAGAGCTGCGCCGCCCGGTTTTTTTTTTTCTTTTCCTGTCTACATCTGTATTTGTTTCCCTATCAGATTGGGCTTTTTTCTACAGAATTTTACCAGGGACAACTCTCTTGTTGGCGTGTTTTGTTGTTTCTTTTTTCTTGCATTCGCTAAAATGATGCGTTTTGCACAAAGGACTTCGGTTCACGTCTCATCCAAAAGGCTAGCCCCCTGATCCCCACTATTGTTTTATGGATGGGGACAAGTTTTGAGCACCCCAAAAGGAAAACCACCGCACACTTTAAAACCCCCGGACTTTTCGTTTTTCAAAGTAGGTGGTTATTTTCAAGACCTGAGCCCACCACCAAAAACAGTCCACACAGACCCACACCAACCCCAGTGGGCCTTACCCTGCCCACCACCCTACTGTAGTCATTGAAATACCTTTCCAGACGCCAGGTTTGTACGAAGGTCAAGGTGACCCGACCCCCAGGAAATCGGGCCTTTCTGAGGCGTGGCAGCACCTTGGGGAAAAGCGCAGCGGCAGTGACTGATAGCGTTTCCACAAAAACTTTGCAGGGGACATGATCACCTGGGGCTTTATTACCTCTGCATAAAAAAAAAATTATCAACTGGGGTGTACAGCTAACTGCTTCCTGTCTTCATCTCTCCTCTCTCTCTCTCTCTCCCCCTCTCTCTCCCCTCTTCTCTCTCTCTCTCTCTCTCTTCAACACACACACCACAAACACACACACACAAACACCACCACACACAACACACACAAACACACGAACACCCAAATTTTTGCCAAAAGCAAAAAGAAGAATTATCTTTAAATTTGGGTAAATTATGCAAATAGAAAATAAAAAAAACACTCTTTTTCCCGAGAACGAGAGAGCAGAGACAGATATTCATGATTGTGAATTTATACCAAAAGGATAAAAAATTGAAAAAGAATTCTCGAGCACTAAAATTTATGATCAATCTTTTGGATTTTTTACCCAAAAAAAAACATCCCGACATAAAAAATGAAAATCATCCCGCCGGGAAACGTCATCGCCTTGGGTTTCTTTCCCTCAAAATCTGCCTCCCCCATCATTAGACCCACGCCTCAAAGATAACCCGAGACAACAACCCCCCTTTACTTCTCTGTTTTTCCCCAAAACTTCTTCATTTTTGGGGTGACTCTGACAAAATTTGTTTCCCAAACCCAAATGTGTATGATAGTGTATAGACACAAATTCCCCCATGAACCAGTCTCTCCCCTCTTCCACCCTGACTCAACATTCGAACTGGGCTGCTTTCCTTAACACTCTGCTTCATCACCCCTGTCCTCCCTCTGAGGGCCCCCTCACCACCACTGTCATCTTTTAAACCTCCCCCGCCGCCACAAACCCTTTTCCCAATGTCTACTAACGGCAATTGTCTTTCCCCAAAGTGCGCAAATATCTCTCTGATTTTATATTCAAACGAACATTGATTTTTACTTTTTTCACAGAAACCTGGCTAAACCCACCGGCTTTAAACCCAACACTTAAAACGAACCACCCCCGGGTACAAAATCTTTTTTTTCCACGTCTCCCATGAGATGGCATTTCTGTCATCTACAAAAACCCATGCAACCAGTTCTTTCTTTCTGTATGCCTTTCTTTCTCCAGAAACTTTGAATTTTTGAACCGACATACTTTCCATGACATTTTTTTTAAATTGTCTTCCTTTAAGCCAGTTTACCCTGGCATTTTCTTTCATTGTGCTGCCTTTTTCCTCCCCTCCCGCCGTAAAAAAAACTCTGCACTTATTTTCCATAAGAGTTTTTTATTCACTTCTCGATACTACAGCTTCTTTCCAAGAAGCTTTCGTTTTTGGCGACTTTAACTTCCCCCTTCGATAACCAGTCTTCCCCTGATGTCAAGCGTCTTTCTCTTTCTTTGTCTAACCACACTTTTTTTCCCGGCTGGTAAACGAACCAACTCACAGATCAGGTCACATCTTAAACTGGATCATTACCGATGCTTAACAAGATCTCGTCACATCTGTATCTGTCACTAGTGAACTGGTTTCTGATCAGTCTGCCATTCTTTTCTTTCTTAATATCGTGTAACCAAAAAAAATTGTCCAGGAAAGGGGAAACATTTTAGGGGTAACCAACAAAAGGGGCACCTGTGACCAAAGCACACACTCCATGAAATGTAACTCAAGAGAAAATAGTACCCAAAAAACTGTTTATCTGTTCTAAGTTAACAAAAATATGGAATGTTAGTTTTTTCTTGGTATTTTGGATAGTTTAAAAAGTAGTTGTGGTTTTCATTAAAATTTATAAATGTTTAGAAAATGTTGATATCAAAGGAAAAAAGTTGTAGAAACCTCAATATTTTCCTGAAACTTCCTGTCAACGTGAGACACCTGGCAGTTCCCAGCTGATCATGAGAGTTGACAGTCCCAGCTAAGACAGGTTCATAGTTGGTCTAGAGGCAGCACATGCTGTCCACCCAAATGGTTGGGGGCTATGATCATGTTGGTTTTTTTGGATGGGATCAGACTCCTTTCCAGCCTAGACTTCCTAATCCCCAATTCTCTGAGAGCACAAAACACCATGAAACCTAGAATGCTGTTGTGATTTGAGTAGTTTGATTTGGGACATTGTCTTTTGTTGTACTACCATTTATGGGGACGGGATAGCTCAGTGGTCGGAGCACTCGCTTTCCCCCAGCCAAGTTAAGCAGCGTCGAGCGTGGTTACCAGTTGGATGGGTGACCGTTTGCGCACCTTGGCTTCAGTACAGTTCCCCCAGTTCACCCAGCTGTAAATGGGTACCTGCCTTCTTTAGGGTCAGGAAAGGTAAAGCAGCGAGGGAGAGGAGATGGGCGCCACCCTCAATATGCTGGCCCTAGAGATGTGAGGTCTCTGACGCCTCGCTCCCCTACGACCTTATAGGTTATGGGACTCCTTTACCTTTACCCTTTTACCATTAGTTTTCTAAGAATTTAACGTTGATAAAATCTTGCCAATGGCCATTTCATATTTTGTCGTTTTTATTTTGTAAGAAAGAATCTGAGCCCAAAATCTTTTATGTACCCAGTGAAAGGATAGAGAGCCTGGGTTACAATCACAAAGCCTATCAAAAAGAACAAACGTGTCACCCGTCAAATCTCAAACCATTGACTTTCAATCTTTCTCTTTACAAGCTGCTTAGCTTTATCACAAATCCCTGACCACACTGACCCTTCTAAACACTACAACACTGTTCTTAGCCAACTGCTTGATGAGCATGCACCTCCTACCAACCTTTTCCCGCCTGATAGGCCATTCGTGCCATGGCATTCTCACAAAATCCTGGTCGCGAAGCGCAAACGCCAACAACTAGAGTGGCAGTGGCGAAAAACAACAACTGAAATAAACTGAAATAAACAAACAGCTCTAGGGAAACAAATAAACATAGTCAAAACCTTGATTCATTCTGCAAAGACAAACTATTACTCTGCTCAAGTTCTTGATGCCACGTCTATGAAATCTCTTTTTTCCCTCACATCTACCCTCCTTGGACCTGCAAAGGCTAGCCCTCTGCCTACTGTTTACAGCCACTCTAAACTTCCTGCTATATTTTCTTCATTCTTCTCTGATAAATTCCGCAACTTTCGCCACAAATTGGATTAGACTTCTTTCTACCCTATGCCCCCTGATCCCCAATTCACTGACACTCCTCTCCTTTTCTTTCATCCAACAAGCGAGAAAGAAATCAAGACAATTATGAAAGAAATGACAAAGAAAATCATGTAATCTTGATCCTATACCTGCTTCTCTTTTCACTCAGTGCCTTCCACAGCTTATACCCACTATCACAAAAATAGTAAACTCACCACTTCTTTCAGGAAATGTTCCAACAGCTTACAAAACTGCAATAATTACACCTCTACTAAAAAAAGCACGACCTTGACCCTAACACTGAAGAATTATAGACCTTTATCTAACCTACTGTTCATCTCTAAAGTTCTTGAAAAAGTTGTTCTGAAACAACTCAACAGCCATCTTCATTCAAAATTAGTAGTGCCATTCAAAAGTACCTGTCAAATGATACAACATCCAGACTAGTCACATCTCTCATTATTTCATGTTTGAGCTATTGCAATTCTCTTCTGGATGGTTTGCCAGCATCATCTATCCACTCCCTTCAACGTATACAAAACTCTGCAGCTCGACTAGTCCTCAGAAATACAAAATCTGAGCACGTCACTCCTCTCTTGTGATCTCTCCACTGAATGTCTGTGCCACAGAGAGTAAACTATAATATCAGTAGGGCCCTACCCTCTGTTACAAATGCCTCAACAAAATAGTACCTTCCTACCTCTGTGAATGTCTTAACCTGTACACTCCATGTTCCCTCCGATCTGCCGCAGATACCTTAAGAATAACTAGATTCAACCAGTCCACTGTTGGTCATTGCTCTTTCTCTGTTTCTGGTCCATCGATCTGGAACGACCTCCCTCTCTCTCTTCGCCAAAAGCCTTCTGATGACGCTTTTAAATCCGGCCTCAAGACATATTTAATAACTCGAAACAGTATTTCTGATTGGTTAAATGTCACGTGAAGACTGTGCGAAATGGAAAGTACAGGTCACAGCCTTTGGGATGGTATAGGTATGGGTGGGGCCCTGTCAGGGGTAATGATAAAGGGATGACTGAAATCGCGGTCATAACGATCTACGAAACTGGAAAACTGCAGTAAGGTAGGTCAATAAAAACAATTTTAAAACACATTTTAAAATAAAATCTAACCTTTTCAAGTACGTAGATAGGAAATTTAATGGCTACAGATTCCATTTTTTATGAAAAGTCAAAATTGGCAAAGTGGACTCCACCTTCCCTTTTTGGGGTCTCTCTCCTTTTCACTGCTGGAGTTAAGACTCATTTTGTAAAAACGGGTCACACATTTATTTCAAACCTAAGATTCTCCACTCTTGGTCCATCTCATTTTTGTCCCTGCCCTCAACAGCCAAAACCCCATCACCCTGCCTGAGTGTATAACCTTTATGTGCGTGCGTGTGTGTGCGTGCATGCGTGCGTTTGAATTTGTAAAAACTATTTATTGCAACTGGCTGCATGTGAATGTGTGGGATGAATGAAAGCCTTTGATGTGTTTTTTGCAAGATATGGCGCTATATAAATTTTATGTATTATTATTATTATTATATTATCGCCCTCACAGTAATAAGATAATAAACAAACAGTGGGTTTGTTATCACATTTTTTCGGAAGAATAAATCTAAGCTACCCAATTGAACTGCAATGGGCGGTAGTGTTGTTGCTGGTTTATTATATTTATATATATATTATATTATCATATATATATATTTATCTATATATTACCGATATTCTCCAAATAGACCTTTATACAATGTGTACAAGGCTCGTCCTACAAAGCCTCTCACTTCTCCTCACTACTGTCAAGATGGAAGCACATAATTATCTGCGGGTGATAAGACAGTGTGGTTACAGCCATTTAAATGATTTCTTGGTTAAAAGCCTTAACAGACTTAAACTATACTGGCATTCCTGTTTCTCATGAGTCACTTTAAGCTAATGCGCCTCTGCTTTTGAATTTCCTCCTGACATTAATAAACACTGTTGCTTTCTTTTAAAACTCTATGTTTGTCTTCTTCAAGTGTCCGGTGGTTCCTGCAGTCATCAGAAACGGATCATGGCTCTCCATTCTTCCCTGTTTTCTCGGTCCTCTCATGAGCTCATTGGTTTGTGCCCTCTTTATTCGTTGCGAGGTTTGTTTTAGTCTGTCTGTGATTTTTTGTGCGGTGTCTGCCTTCTGCTTTGTTCCCAATATTTGCCACTCCATAACAGTTTCTCGTTTGTCCGTAAGCCCTGATTATATGCCGAAAAATATGAGCTGTCTTTCTCTGATGGTGTGAGAAGGGATCTTTTATCCAGCCAATTTTCTAATTTCGCTTCTGCCATTTGTTTTTCTTTTTGTCCATTTGTACTTTTCATGATACTCCGGCATGAACCACATCTCCACTGTTCTAGTCGCTAGTCTGTGTCCGTGGCTAGGGTCCAGCACTCACATCCGTAAGAAAAATGGACCATAAGTCGGCTCTAACAACATAGATTTTTGTCTTGAGGTTTGATTTACTGTTGGTAAAAATGCATTTCATGTTGGTTAAAGTTGCCTTAGATTGACCGATTTTCTTCTTGATTTCTGTGGCAACTTTCCGTCCGGGTGATGGTATAAAAAGGTATTTAAAGTGTGTTTTACTTGTCTGATTCTCTTCCTTTTCAGGCTATGTGCTTGTGGTATAACAGCTTTTTTTCGAGATCACATGCATCTGTCTTCTTTGCATGAGACTGTATCCTTCTCTTTTTCGCTTTCGTCCGTTACTGTTGTTAAAATCTGTTGCAGTTTTTCTTCAGTAGTCGGCGATATGGGACTGTTTCCATTGCATATCTCAGGTTGTGTATATTGTCGGCCACTGTCAGCTCCATAAGGGTTTGTGGCTAAACCCCGCAATGCCTCCTTACTATCTTCCGACAACCACAAACACAGAACACCAAAGAAAAGTTCCAGATTTTACTTTTCAAATCCAAAAACATCACCACAAATATTAGACTCATTTACCACCACACACGCACACACAGATTCATCTTCGCAGTCACACCTAAATTCAATCTACATAGTCCCTTCTGCACAGTTCAGAAATCTGCTTGAGGAATAATATTCCCCTCCCACTTCCTGACCGAGTCACGACTCGGGTTTCTGAACACAGACACCATCAAGGTGAAGTCACAAGGATGTCGGTGTGGACAGGCAGCAAGGAGACGGGAAGGGTCAAAGGGGAAAAAGAGTGGATCCAGGGAATAAGGGAAGAGGGTCAGGACAAGCCGTCGGCGACTCTCGGGCACACGGGAGGCTGCACCCCTTCCAGGCAGACGCCTCCACGCTGGAGGCGCCTCAGGAAACCTGGAAAGGCAATATTGCCGTTCCTCAAGCATACACCCAATGGTAGCACTAAGCAATAGGGTTATTTCCAATTGTGTCCACCGACAATTGAAATTTGTCTATTCAGCCAAAACTCATATTACAGGAATCATTTTTTCATTTTCCATCCAAATGAGTCTGATGTTACAATCTATATTATCTATGTTTTTAAATACTTTAAGTTGAAAAATTTTAAAAATTTTCACAAAAGGAGAATTATGCAGAAAACCAATAACCAACCACATACAGCGTTATTACACAAAATTGCACTCTAAATTCCTAAATCATCAGGGTCACCCATATAGATTAATTACCTTAAGAATTACTGTAGTGTTCTAAAACACTAGCGAGAAACTCTCTTAGACAAAACATTAGCATTAAAAACATATTATGAAAGAACTTATCCTATTGTTCATTAAGGATGAAATCTAAGCTGCCAATATTCCATAAACCTAAGACAGGAAGAAATCTCCTCGAAAATTTCTACATTAATTTATCCAGGAAACCAATATCCAAGCATGCACTTACACAAGCCACTCAATGACAACAACCACAACGGCACAATGAACCATCACAGAACTCAATCATATCTACAGAACATTCCTCACCTGTCACTGAGAAATAACAAGGTGCACTCCTGCACCCAGGAAAGACGTTGACAAAACGGACAGCACAGCACAACAAAGAAGAACGTAGACTGGTCCTCGGGAGCCAGAACCACTCAAAGATGAATGCTCCCCTCTGCTCTCCAAGAAGAGACACTACACCACAGGAAGTACGGTGCACTCCTGCACCTCGAGGAAGACGTTGACAGGACGGACACGACGTAACAACGAAGAACGAAGACCAGGTTCACAGGAGCCTGAACTACTCCAAGTGCTGCTCCCCCTTGCTCTCCAAATAGAGAGACAACATCACGCGGCGCCCAACAGCCCAGCTGGAACGGTGACCAACGAACTTCAGCCGAAAACTGAATCTCCTCCTCCTCCTCTCAAGTCAAGACATCCTCCTATTTAAAGCTGCTGCTACTCAGCTGATGAAACAAACCCTAACTCACGAACAGGAACTTCACGAGAAGCTAACCTGCAAGCAAAATTGCAGAGAAAAGGGAATGTGCATGCCACTAAGCTGGGAGTTCATCATATACAAAAAAACATGAGAATGTGAACACAGAAAGACACCAGCATCCAGACACAGAGAAAGAAATGGCATTGAGTAATGCACGGAATTATGCTCAGAATCATGCGAACCGTGACAGCCACCTACACTAATTCCCTCATGATTCTCAATATTTAGTAAAATTATTTCACTATATACATTAAATAAATCAGGTGAGAACACGCAGCCCTGCCTCACACCCCTGCAGATTGGTCTATATTGACTATGTCATTGTCGACTCTAATGGCTGCCTCCTGTTCCCAATATATGTTTCCGAGGACTCGAAGATCTTTCCCGTCGATGAAAAGCCCTGCCGGAATATCAAACAAGTTGGAGTGTCTTACTTTGTCGAACGCTTTTAAGTAGTCAATGAAGCAGAGGTACAGGTCTTTCTGGATCTTTCCATGGGAGTTTTCAATGCGAAGATTGCATTTCTGGTGCCTTTGTCTGCCATGAATCCAAATTGCGTTTCTGATATTTCTGTTATTAAGCAGCTTATAACACACTTAGGCATTCATCGCAGCAAAACCAGACGGGGAACACGGGCAGGCCGACGTCATCGCCAGTGGTGGGCTTCCCTCTCCCGTGTTTCCCCCCTCACCTCTGACGTCACTTCTGTTACCCCTGAAAACGCTTCTTCCCCATGCTGCCGTCCACCAGCCCCTTCAGCTGTTCACTGTTCTGTTGTTTGTGACTCTGATAATGTTTTTTGTTCGATGTTTGAGGGACGAATATCATGATGTGTTTCAAACACAGAATCCCCTGATTACCCACATTTCCCTTTTACCATCTCTACTCCGATTCACCATCCAAACTCTTGTCTGTTCTTCTGCTAGCAACATCCCCCCATCGCCTTCGTCCTCTTCCCTGATGCTTGTCCAAACTCACCACTTTCATCTTCAACCTCTCCACCTCCTTCAATCTCCGTCAAGTTTGTTTTTCAATGTGCAGTCTGTCTGTCCAAATGGAAAAGCCGACTACATCTCTGATTTTTTCATCTCTGAAAAAAACTTTGAATTAACCTTCCTCACCGAAACTTGGCTTAAACCACATGGCCATGAACCAAAAATAAAACAGCTGACTCCTCCTGGATATAAACTTTTTCTTTCCCTCGACTCTCTCGAGGAGGTGGGATTGCCATCATTCTCAAAGACACTTGAAACCGCCTCTTTTTCGGGTCAAAACCTTTCAATTCTCTCATGAATCTTGAAGTTTGCGAAATCAGTCTCAACCTACCTGGCCACTCTATTACTATCTGCTGCCTTTACCGTCAACCTCCCAGCCGTAAAAACAACCTAACATCTCTTTTTCACCAAGAATTCCAGTCACTCCTCGACCACAACAGCCTCTCACCCACTAAACTGATAATTCTTGGTAACTTCAACTTCCATTTCGACAACCAGTCTTCTCCAGATGTCAAACGTCTTTCTCTGTCTCTGTCCAACCATTCTCTCTCTCAACTGGTAAACGAAGCAACGCACAGATCTGGTAATATTTTAGACTGCTTATTACAAATGTTTCCCTTTTAATTTTGTCAAATCTGTTTGTCACTGCAACTGCATTCTGATCATTCCGCCATTCTTTCCATCTTAACATCACAAAACCTGTCAGAAAGAAGAAATATTTACCGTCGCAATTTTAAAGGGCCTTAGACATTCATCCCTTTCCCTTCACAAGCTTCCGAACGCTTTTCACAAACCTCTGACCACACTGACTTCTCTGATCACTATAACACTATTCTCCGCCAACTGCTTGAGGAGCATGCACCTCCTACTGTCATCTCCTGCCTGACAGCCCCTTTGTGCACCATGGTATACCCAAGATATCTTGATAGCGAAGCGAAAAACGCCGGCAACTAGAACGGCAGTGGCGGAAGTCAAAAACCGAATCAACAAACAGCTTTTCCAAAAACAAAATAAACAAAGTCAAACTCTTAATCCATTCACCCAAAGACAGACTACTACTCTTCCCAAGTTCTCTGTGCTCCCATCCATAAAATCTCTTTTTTCCCTCACCTCAAAATCCCTTGGATCGCAAAAACAACTCCTCTGCCTAACACCCACAGCCTGTCTGAACTTCCACCAATTTTTCTCCCTCTTTTCAGACAAAGTTCGAAACATACGCTCCAGACTTGATCAGACTCAATTCCAGCCTGCCCCCTCCTGACCCCAGTTCACTGGTACTCCTCTCTTTTCCTTCCATCCCACAAGTGAAAAAGAAATCATGACAATTCTGAAGGAAATGACCATAAAATCATGCCTTGATCCCATACCTGCTCCTGTTTTCTCACAATGCCTTCCACAACTTGTACCTATTACACAAAAATAGTAAACTCATCTTTTGTGTCAGGAAATTTTCCATCAGCTTTAAAACAGCAATCCACACCTCTACTGAAAAAGCACGACCTCGTTTCCCAACATTCTGAAGAATTATAGCCTGTCTCAAACTTACCCTTTGTCTCTAAAGTACTAGAAAAAGTCGTTCTCAAACAGCTCAACAGTAACCTTCATTCCAATAATCTCCTTCCCACTTTTCAATCTGCCTATCGCCCCAACCACAGCACCGAAACCACCCTAGTCCACACTTTAGATACACTTCTACTTGCTTCTGATGCAGGAAAAATCTCCATCCTCACTCTTCTGACTTATCTGCACCTTGATACCATAGATCACTCAATTCTTTCTCGCCTCCAAAATACGTTTTGGTATTAAAAGGGACAGCCCTCACCTGGTTTACTTCATACCTCACAGACAGGTTCCAGAAAGTATTGTAAACAAAATTCAATCAAAACCTGTCAAAATGGAATGTGGAGTCCCGCAGGGATCATCCAGGCCCTGTTCTCTTACTCTCTACACTGCCCACTCTCACATATAATAAACAACCACCATATTATCACATCATTTCTATCCGATGATACCAGCTTTTGTGGGAGTGATACTGTTAAAACTTGCCTTCCCTCCTGACAAATATGCCTACTGCCTTCAAGACATCAAAACTGGGATGACTCAGTACAAGTTACACTTAATGCCGATAAAAAACCCAAGCTATGCTCCTAGGGACCCAACATAAACTTTCCTCTATCGCAAAACTTCAATAGAAAATTTGGCAATACGTCTTCCTTTGTCCAACTCTGTGAAGTATTTAGGAGTAGTTCTTGACAAAAACACTCTCTATGAAAAAATTCATCACCCAGACCTGCCATCTTGCTACTATCAAAACGCGCATAAGCGCGATTCGCAAGTATCTGTCCACTGATGCAACTTCCAAGCTTGTCACATCTCTCATTCTTTCACGTTTAGACTACTGTAATTCTCTTTTGGCTGGGCCCACCAGCATCATCTATCCACTCTCTTCAACGCATACAAAAATCTGCAGCTCGACTGGTCCTAAGAAAGAAAAAATCTGAACACATCACCCTCTTTTATGATCTCTTCACTGGTTTCCTGTCCACAAAGACTGGAGTATAAAATCAATACCCTCTGTTTCAAATGTCTCCACAAATCTGCACCCTCTTATCTCTGTAACGTCTTCATCTGTACACTCCATCCCCTTTCCCCTTTGTTCAGCCGCAGATACTTTGTGTTTTCGAACACCCAGATTCAAAAAAAACCACTGTTGCCGTCGCTCCTTCTCTGTTCTGGTCCATCCACCTGGGAAAGACCTCCCTCTTTCACTTCGCCAAAAGCCTTCACTTGATACCTTTAAATCCAGCCTCAAAACACACTTATTTCCTACCCGAGACTTTCCCCCCAAATATCTGTCCCTAATTTTCAACAGCATCTTTCACCTTCTAAGTGTTGTTCCGAGTGTGCGTGTGTGTGTGTGTGTGTATGTGTGTGTATGTGCGTGTGTGTGCGTGCATGCGTGCATACGTGCGCGCGCATGGTTTTTGAAATCTGTTGTTCATTTTGTTTAAGGAGAGTTGCATGCCTGTAAATGATTGAGTGCAAGCGCTTCGATTTGCTTTTGTTTTTTTACAAGATTCAGCGCTATATAAATTCCATATATTATTATTATTTTATTTCTCATTCTCTTCATGAGTATTCGTAAAAGAACTTTGGTGAGGTGACTCATCTGGCTGATTGTACGATGTTGGTCACATTCAGCTGTGGCCGGTTTCTTAAGGATCGCAATATATATGGACTTCTTCATATCTGTCGGAATCTCTCCTGTGTCATATATATTGTTTAGTAGTTTTGTGACTGCCTTAATTCCCACTTCATCCAGGGCTGTTATCAATTCACATGGGATATCATCAGGTCCTGGCGCCTTACCACTTTTCATCTTGCTGAGTGCATGTCTCACTTCGTCTTCTATGATTATGTGGCCATCTTCGTTGCTAATATGAGGAGGTGGACCTCTGTCGTCGTGGTATAACTCTTCGATGTATTCTGACCACCTGTTAGGAATATCTTCTTTTTCCATGAGTATTGCTCCATCTCTCGACTTTATACAACCTGTTTTTGCAGATGATTTCTTCCCTGTCACATCTAAGGTTGTCACACCGCACTTTTAATTGCCTCCCCTGGCAAAAAAAGCTGTTGCCTTCTTTGCTATGACTAACATTCATAACGGACCGCAGCTTCATGGGAGTGAACGAAGAAAAACCTACACATAAAACTACTCAGGGAAGAATGCGTCTGCATTCATTAAGCTTTGCACATATTACATCACTGATATCTAAAGAAATACCACCTGACTCTAGGTATTGCATGAGAATTATTTTGTTTGATTTCATACAACAAATTCAATGCAAACATGCCTATACCTTGGACATTCTAATGTACATTATACCCCTACAGGAACCCAGGACAGCAACCAGACACGCCAAGGATTTGCCTGGCCACCAGTCAGTACATGCTTGTCCACGCATGGACAGTGCAGCAGAACCTTGAATCGTGTGCAGACGCCAGTAGTGGGTGTGTGTGTGTGTGTGTGTGTGTGTGTGTGTGTGTGTGTGTGTGTGTGTGTGTGTGAAGTCAAGTCAAGTCAAGTCAAAATTTTATTTCCAGATGGTACATTGAATAATCAATGCATTTGCTTTTTTTCATCAAGCCATCTATCTAAGAACAAATTTCTTAATGATTATACTAAAATACTACATTATTGCATCCTTTACCATTGAATTAAACAAGTAAAAAGAGGAAAATCGATAAGATAATACATTGAAAAATACAAATTACCACATATACATATACACGCACATACATACTCATACACACATGCGCGTGTGCGTGCTTACGTCCACATCATCATCATTAGCCATTACACCCAGCGGTGTGTAGGGCAGCAACAAAGCGCTTCCACTCCTGCCTATTCTGGGCCAACCTAGTCACTGATCCCCAAGAGTGCTGCATGGCCTTCATCTCACTTTCTACAGTTCTTCTCCACGTTGCTTTTGGTCTTCCTTTCTTTCTCCTTCCTTCTGGGGTCCAGTGCAATGCTGTTCTTGTGATTGACTGTGGGTCTCTTCGGAGATGTGCCCAATCCACTCCACCGTCGTCTGGTGATTATGGTTCCCATGTCTTCTTGCCTGCATCTCCGTAGTAGGTCTTCATTGGAGATCTTCTCTGGCCAAAAAATCCGGAGAATTCTTCGCAGGCATATGGTGTGGAAGGATCGAAGTTTGTTAAGATCCACTTCCGTCATCCTCCAGCACTCAGAACCGTACAGGAGCGTAGACACAACACAGCTCTGGTATAGCTTCAGCTTGGTGTTGGTGCTGTACTGAGTTGATCTCCAGATATTGTTCATCTCCCTAAACACATTCCTGGCCTTGCCCAGTCTGTTGTGGATGTCTTCTTTTGTGCCACCCTCTGGTTTGATGATGCTGCCAAGGTATGTGAACTTGTCTGTCTGGCGCAGGTCAGTTCCATTCACTTTCACAGGGGCTGGTGTGTTCACATTGAGTGACATTGTCTCCGTTTTCTTGGTGCTAATACGAAGCCCCACTTGCTGTCGGAATGTTTGGAGTCTGCTGGTCTTCTCCTGGATATGTTGGTGTGTATGGGACAGCAGCGCCAGGTCATCCGCAAAGTCAAGGTCGTCTAGTGTTGAGAACAGGCTCCAGCGAATCCCTCTTGGAGTGTCTTCTGTCGTCTTCCTCATCACCCAATCAATGGCCACATTGAAGAGAACTGCTGACATCACACATCCTTGTCTTACTCCAGTCTTGACTTCGAAGACAGTGTTGCTATGGCCCACAGAGCATCTGAAGTTGTCATAGAAGCTTTTGATAAGGTGTACCAGTTTCGATGGGATGCCATAGTGTCGAAGGATACTCCAAAGGCTGTCTCTGTGTATGCTGTCAAATGCCTTTTCGAAGTCCACAAAATTCACATACAGTTGTCTTTGCCACTCTGTGCACTGTTCGATGATGTTTCTGAGCGTGAATATCTGGTATATACATCCTCGTTGCTTCCTGAAACCTGCTTGTTCTTTCCTCAAAGCATCGTCCACAGCGTCTGATATTCTTCTGATGATGACCTTGGCCAGTATCTTGCTTGGCACAGACAAAAGAGTGATTCCCCTCCAGTTGTTGCAGTTGCTCAGGTTCCTTTCTTGGGGATTTTGACTATCACTCCTTTGGTCCAATCATCAGGTACTTTTTCGTTCTTCCATGCAGCTGTGAACAGTGTTGCAGTATGTCAGCTGCTAGTTCAGAATCTGCCTTGAACAGTTCGGCACCAAGGTTGTCCTGGCCTGGTGACTTGCCGTTCTTGAGAGTCTTGATGGCAGCCACTATCTCTTCCTTTGTTGGGGGGTTGACGTCAATGCCTAAGTCTTTTGTAGCTTCTGGGATGTCGGCTGTCTCGTAGTGGTGGTCGGTTGATAACTTCCTGGAAGTGTTCAGCCCATCTTTCTTCTTGCTCTTTCTCTGTTGTCAACAGTTTCCCTTGTCTGTCCCTGATTGGTCCCCAAGCGCTCCTCTTAAATTTGTTGCATACTTTCTTGGTGATCTTGTAGACTTTCCCTTGCTCTCCTTGGGCCGCCGCCTCGTCTGCCTCAGCTGCCAGCTGGTCCATGGCTTCTCTCTTGTCACGGTGTGCGAGTCTCTTCACTTTCCTGTGTGCCTCTCTGTACAACTCTTCCTGCCTCTCTCGTAGCCGTGGAGACTTTACTTGCAGAAGTCTCTTCTTGGTCTCTCTTCTTTCTTTGATGGCATCGAGGGTCTCTTGTTGGATCCAGTCATTGTGGTCTTCTCTTTTGATGGCCGTTGTTGTCCTTGCTGCTCTCAGTGTACAGTTTACAGATCTGCTTCCATGTCGTATCTATGTCATGCTGTTCCGTCATGTTCTGCAGGATGTGGAATCTGTTCCTCAGATCGTTGACGAATGCAGACTTCACGTTGGTGTCTCTCAATCGCTGGGTATCAAATCGCGCTTGAGTGGATGGTCTTGTGTTTTTCTTCAGTTTCATCTGGATGTGTGCTGACACCAGGTGATGATCGCTCCCGACATCCGCACTTCGCTTGGTTCTCACATCCAGAAGAGATCTTCTCCACTTACCATTGATCATCAGATGGTCAATCTGGTTCATATCTCTCCCATTCGGCGACGCTCAAGTCAGCTTGTGGATGTCCCGGTGCGTGAATAGGGTCCCTCCTATCACTAAGTTGTTCATGGTGCAGAACTCCACAAGTCTCTCCCCGTTGTCATTTCTGTTCCCCACCCCGTGTTTTCCCACGACTCTCATAGTCGGTGTTGTCACTTCTGACCTTGGCATTGAGGTCCCCCATGATGACGATGAGGTCATGGCGTGGGGCCTTTCTCTGTCTCTGTCTGCAGCTGGTGGTAGAAGTCATCTTTGCTCTCATCGTTGCTGTTGTTGGTTCGTGCGTAGCACTGGATGATGGTGATGTTGATGTGCCTTCCCTTCAGTCTCGCACTCATTAGTCTGCTGTTGATGGGCTTCCACTCCATAAGGCATTGCTCAACGCCTTTCTTGAGGATGATGGCAACTCCCTCGTGGTGCTGGTCGTCATCTCTCCCAGAGTAGAGGACGGTTTCTCCGGTGGTGGTTCTCATTCTCCCAGATCCAGTCCATCTACTCTCGCTTACTCCTAGGACATGGAGGTTGAATCTTCTCATCTCTAATGTTACCTGTGCCAGCTTGCCCGTCTCATACATCGTCCTCACGTTCCAATGTCCTAGTCTGATCTTAGTTTTGGTGGTGTTCAGGTCTTCCCTTATCCTGCTGGTAGCTTCCTCTCGCCTTTGGCCAACAGCATTCATACGAGTCTCACTGGACTCGGGAGGTCCTTCGCACGCAAAAGTACAAGTTTTCTTTGTTGCTGTTTCCGTAACTGCTCTTTTTTTTACGGGACAGGGTTGTTAGCCCTGTGCCCAACCCCCAACCTGGAGGAAGGGTTCCACCTTAGTCGCCTCTTACGACATGCCTGGTTGGAGGGCAGGGATCCTATTCTTGCAATGCTCGCTTTGTAAGCATACCCCGGGAGTCCCACGGGGGGCTTACGTCCACACACACACTTAAATAAAGAATGTTTGAAGCATTAAAAAAAAGAAAATCATAAAACGTCAGGACAAACAAATTGCTTCACCTACTGTTTCATCCATTCTTTCACGTTTATACTTTAGATAATAAAAAGGTACAGGAACAAAACGTTAGAAAATACTAGGCATTCGTTGGGTCACTACTGACAATATTGCCTTCAATGACCTCCCTCCTCTCCTCCTCCACCCAGCAAACGTGTGCTTTTATGCACTCATACTCTTCAAACAACGCTTTTTAAAAATAATATATTCACACAGAAACTATTAAACAAGCAATATAAGTCAAACAAGACAATAATAATGATTATCATAATAGAGATACAATAATAACAACAATCACCCATCACCATGAGACAACAATATAACAAATAATCCCCATCACCATTAGACAACAACATAACAATGATAACAGAAAAGCATTGGAAAGGATGGGGGATGAGTATCAAGGGCGAAGGGGAAAAACACATTCAATCAAATAGAAAAATAATAATAAAAACACAATTATTCAAACAAGAAAAACCTCTATACGATACAAAATTCAAAAGCCCATAATCAACTGGACTATCAAACTAAAACAATATCAAACTAAAACAATATCGCTTTTAGGAGTACTAATAATATCATCTCTAACTGCAATAAAAACAACATTGAATTGGACAAGAGAAAGGGCATGGGGGGGGAAAA
>CM054154.1:1031320-1043820 GCA_028751875.1 Rapana venosa | reverse complement strand
GTATATTTATTTTCATTGATATTGTGTAGGAGACTGTCCATAATTTGTGTAAGAGCTGTGTGACAGGAATAGCTTTTACGAAAACCTGACTGATCTTCATTTAATAGATTGTTGTTTACAAAGTAGGAATATACAGATTTTTGGATATGTTTTTCGATGGGTTTAGAAAAGATAGAATTGAAATTGGTCTGTAATTTGAAGGACAAGCAGGATCACCTGATTTGTGGACTGGTATGATTTTTGCCTTTTTAAATATGACAGGAAAGTTGTTTTTCTCTATGCACAAGTTATACAAGTATGTCAGTGTTCAAGCTATAACTTGACCACAAAGTTTAATTATTCTTCCATCTAGATTGTCTAAACCACGTGTTCTGGAACTTTTTTGAAGAGACAGGCTTTCCAAGACGTCTGTGATTGTCATTGGCAGTAGTTTAAAGGGGAATTTTATTTCTTTTGATTCAATATATTGTTCTAAGTAATCGAGATCATTTTTATTTGACTTGTCCTTTGATATTACTTTGGTGGCAATGTTTGAGAAGTGGTTGTTCAATTCATCAGCTGATATATCTTTAACTGTCTGTTGTATTTTTGATATAGGTTTATTACATAATGTTTTGATGGCTCTCTATACTTGGCAAGAGTCGGTAGTTGTAATTAACATTTTTTGAAAGTTATCACGTTTTGATTTGCGTTTTAGTGAAGTTACTTTGTTTCTTTGTGCTCTGAACTGGTCTTTTGAACCATGTGTTTTCAAATAGTCTCTTAGGTGTTTTCGGATTCTATGTCTTTTGTTATCCAAGGTGGTTTGATTTTTTTAACTCTTTTTTTATGAAAGGGGCATGTTTGTCGTATACTGAAGTAAACGTCCTAATCCAAAATTCAGCAGCTTCATCAGGGTCTCTGATTTGATATATGTCATGTAATGACGAGTTTGTCATGTCTGAAAGGAAATCTTGCTCATTAAAGTTTTTTAATTTCCTGTAAAAAATAGTTTTATGCCCTACTTAAGGTATTTTGATACGGTTTTTAAACCAAATAAAGCACACTGGATTATGATCACTGCATCCACATGAGGGAGCACATACTTCTGTTATGTGTTGTTTTGTAGTAGTGTAGATATGATCTATTAATGTTCTAGAGTTATTTGTTATCCGAGTTGGTCTACCTATTAGTTGTTCTAGGCCAAACATAGTAATGTTGTGACTCCATTTTGGTTAAGGTTTTAATAAGTCTATGCTAAAATCCCCAAGAATAATTGCTTCATTGTTTAAAAGTATTACCTCGTCCATAAGGGAGTTGAAGTTTTCCAACCAGTCTCTGGTTTCTGAAGGATTTCTGTATATGAATCCTATTAATATTGGTCTATTGTGTTTTAATTTTATTTCTATCCACATGGATTCAATGTCATAAACCTCAAGGTTATATATTCTTTTACAACTGAGCGAGGAGGCTATATGTAAGTAACCCAGTGGACTTGGGTTTGTCTGGATCTTCACGGAAGATTTGATACCCTGGAATATTCATGTATGCATTTGTTACATTGTGAGAAAGTCGGGATTCACCTAGGCAAAACAAATGAAACTGATTCCCACTGTTGTATAGTATGGTTGCAATGTCATCTTTTTTGTTTGTTGCACTGTTGATATTCAGGTAGCCTACACGGAGGCCCTGTTTTGTTGGCCACTTGTCTGAAGTTAGAGACATAGAATTTGTCAGGACTGAGTTGCTAATTTATATATATATATTCTTGTTCTGTACGTTTAAGTAATCTATCAAAATAGAAGACCCGTTTAGTAGGTTTTCAATTCAATAATCAAACAGGAGAATATAATATTCAATAAAGGAAACACCCAATAAAAACGAAACAATACTAAAAGTCAATTTCAAAGGCTGCTCTGGATCTGCAAAAAATCAATCGGTTATATCAACACAGTGTATAAATCCAGTCCCCTTTATATTGAATACACTAAATGGAGATCAAAGTATACCACACGTACATTTAAGTGTAGAATATTTTGATAAAGAGATACTAAAAAAAAATTTCTAAATCAATAACTATCACTTACACAATACACATATTCATATAAAGCTCTAAAACAAGGAAGATACAGTCACAAGCAGTAGATACAATAATAAAAATATAGAATTTCTTGGAAAATCAATATTTAAAAACTGTCTCTAACACAACTGTTATGATGCTAGAGTCTCTGGTGTAGCAATATAGCTGCTAGTCACAAAAGTCAATTGCTTCAGTCAAGCAGACTGCTTATATAAACCAGCAATATAGCTGCTAGTCACAATAGTCAATTGTTTCAGTCAAGCAGACTCTGTGTGTGTGTGTGTGTGTGTGTGTTATTGCACAAGAGAGAGAGAGTGAGAGAGAGAGAGAGAGAAGAGAGAGAGAGAGAGAGAGAGAGAGAGCGTCTGTCTGTCTGTCTGTGCTACGCACGTGCACACGTTCAGTCCCTTATTTCCCCGCCAATGTTTACACGAGTAGCGTGTGTGTGGACGATAGAAGTGTAGGCTATGAGCATGCTTGTGTGCATACGCAATACACATAAAACAAAGGCACATAACATCTTTCAGGATAACAAAACGGCCAAGGCAGATTGTCCCATTCCATAATACAATTAGGCCTATCTAATAGCTTTCAAGTTCCGTAGCACCGAAGGTAAGTCCATTTTTATCTTCCCATGTTAATCTGAGGACGTTCTCTTTTTATACTTGGTTATTATGAATATTGAGTTTAACTTAGGAGTTTAGATCTAGAATAGGGGAGGGAAAGGAGAACCTGAATGAATGATCTAGACATTGATGATACTAAACTATCAAAAAGGGTTTGAAAAAGAACTTTTTAAAAAGCCAATTAAACATACCTAAAGTGATGAGCAGACAGGCGAACAGGTACACGCACGACAGCCGATTCATAATGCTTATTTTCTTTACCATCACGGAAAGACCACCCAGTGTTATTTTAGAAAACACACATTGCGTACTTCCGCCAAAACTATGACGTCAAGGGTATCATTGACTCATTCTGTCTGAGTAGTATTTTAGATGTAGTGTCTGGTTTGACAAAAGAAGGGATGTGTAATCAGTGGAAAGGGGAAGTTTGAGTTGATTCTGATTATTCAGTTGTCAGAGGCTTGATAGTCATGTTTTTGTCTGTTTATTTACTTAGTTTTATTTCATTGTTTTCTTTTATTTCTAGGATAGTGGAATAAGAACACAATGTCCTACTCTTCCAAAGGAGTGGAACTAGTTTTAACAGATTGGGGGGGGAATGATCTTTCTTTTTGGGAATAGTGTCTTAACATGATACCAGTGTGTATGCGTTTTTCTGGTGTGTGGTTGTTTTTTTAATTTTTAATGTGCCCTGCCTCTGTCCCCAATTTCGTTAAAAACGTCACTATCTTATCTTACCCCCAAATCGTCGATATTTCCAGTCCCCCCCCCCCCCCCCCCCCCCCCCCATGGCCATCCCCATTTCTATGTGTTCCCATTTCTCTGTGTCCCTGTCTTTATCTGTCCACGTCTCTACGTACCCCCCTGTGCCCCTGACTCGATGTGTCCCCTAAGAAGTAATGATAATTATGTCATAGTGGCATACGTTTTTTCTCTCCACGTTCTCTTCCAGGTTACAGGTTCCGTGTGAAAAAAAGATAAAAATAAGATCAATTTAAGATCCTTACTTCTGAGGCAGGCATTTCAGTTTGTACTACTGCTTCATTTGGAGCTGAATTTAGTTCTGTGCCTACATTGTGTGTTTGCCCACCAAAGTCTGCACTATCTTACTTTTTTAACATTTTACTTGAAATTGTTCAATACAAAAAACAAAACAAAACCCGTTAGAAGAAAGAACTCTGAGCGTTCGATGACAACGATGAAGAAGAGTTTGAAGTTTTTGTAGAATAAGAATTTTGAGAAGAAGAATTAAAGAGAAGAATTTGAAAAAGAAAACATTGCATCAAAGTAAATATTGCGAAGAAGGAGGGTAAGGAAAAAAAAAAGACGACAACGAGGAAGAATTTGAAGATGATGAAGAAGAAGAACAATGCGGAGAACAGAAAGAAGAAGAGGAGGAGGAATTTGAAGAAGAGGAAGAAGAATAAACATGGA
This sequence comes from Rapana venosa, assembly GCA_028751875.1. Lineage (NCBI taxonomy): Eukaryota > Metazoa > Mollusca > Gastropoda > Neogastropoda > Muricidae > Rapana > Rapana venosa. The sequence goes on along the minus strand of CM054154.1, from coordinate 1,039,701 downwards.
AAAAGTTTAAAGATGAATGTGAAGAAGAAGAAAACGAAGATAAAGAATGTAAAGAAGAAGAATGTGAAGAAAGCGAATGTGGAGAAGAAGAATACGAAGAGGAAGAATGTGGAGAAGAAGAATGTGGAGAAGAGGAATGTCGAGAAGAATGTCGAGAAGAAGAATACGAAGAGGAAGAATGTGGAGAAGAGGAATGTGGAGAAGAATGTGGATAAGAATACGAAGAGGAAGAATGTGGAGAAGAAGAATGTGGAGAAGAACAATACGAAGAGGAAGAATGTGGAGAAGATGAATGTGGAGAAGAAGAATATGGAGAAGAAGAATCTTGAGAAGAAGAATACCCAGATTCAAACAAACCACTGATGGCCGTCGCTCTTTCTCTGTTTCTGGTACATCCACCTGGAATGAACTTCCTCTGTCACTTCGCCAAAAGCCTTCACTTGATACCTTCAAATCCAGCCTCAAAACGCACTTAATAATAATAATAATAACAACATATGAAATTTATATAGCGCTGAATCTTGTAAAAAAAAAACCAAACAAATCGAAGCGCTTGCACTCAAATCATTTACACGCATGCAACTCTCCTTAAACATAATGAACAATATATTTCAAATCCATACGCACGCACGTACGCACGCACGCACGCACGCATACACACACACACACACACACACACACACACACACACACACACGCACACACACACAGTGATGGAAAAAATAATCATAAACAGACTGCAATATTTTTGTGATAAAAATAAAATTATACCCGTGAATCAGGCAGGTTTTCGTAAGGGTAGATCCACAGTTGATCATTTAGTTAAACTAACCACTCGAGTTAAATATCAGTTTGCTCGAAGGAAGAATGTACTTGCCACATTTTTTGACGTACATAAGGCATATGATCATGTGTGGCATGAGAGATTGCTTTTCAAACTGAAATCTATTGGTCTTTCTGGCAGTATTTACTTCTATATTAAAAGCTTTCCAACAGAAAGAATTATTCAAGCTAAAGTTGGGAATTGTTATTCTACGTCAAGGTCACTAGATATGGGTATCCCGCAAGGTTCAGTAATATCACCTTATCTATTCAACATTTTACTGTATGATCTTCCTAAACTTTTATCAAGTAATGTTGTTATTGTACAATATGCTGACGATATAAGTATGTGGATGGATGTTACGATGAAAAAGAAAACACCCAAAAGGCAGTTAAATGTTTATCAAAAAGTATATCAGAAAGAAATTGACAAACTTAGTGGTTATCTTTTTGAGAATGGTTTTTCACTTTCCCCTTTAAAAAACAACCTTGTCCTCTTTAATAATGGTGTTGACCCATAAGTTCTACCTAATTTTCGAAAAAATGGAGAAGCTCTAGAATACAAACAAGCAGTGAGATTCTTAGGAGTATTCCTCACTTCTAAGTTAACGTGGAATCAACATATTGAATATATGGCAACTAAAGCTAAGAAAGTTCTTAACTTCTTAAAAGTTACCAGTAAACAACCATGGGGACAAGATATTACTGTATTAAAGCATCTGTCCTTGTCCCTTGTGTGATCAAGACTATCTTATGGACAAGAAGTATTTTTCAGTGCTCCAAATTATTTGCTTAATAAAATCCAGAGTCTTGATTGTAAAGCATTTCGACTTGCTTTAGGTGTACCAGCTCACGCCTCAACTCTAGGCACATATAAGTAAGTAGGAGTTCTACCTTTATATGAATATGGACAGTTTGCTGTGGCAAAATATGTTCTAAGAAGTACAACAAATGACAGCAATGTTGAAAATGAAGTCCAGATTAAGTCTGACATTCACTTTCCGAAAAGAGCAAGAACTATCAGCTCGCTTACTGCAATTAATACTTACACTTCTCCCCTTTTTAAACATTCACAACTTAATCCAAATGAATTAGCAAAATCAGTACAGTCAGCTCCCTACCCACCTTGGGAACTTTTAAAAGCTCATTTTGACATTAATCATTCTTCTGTAGGAAAAGCTGAAAATGTTTTAACATTCTTACATCGCTAGTAAAAGAACATATTCAAACTACTTATCCTGATCATCTCAAAATCTATACTGATGGGTCCGTTCTAAATTCTAATGAGGCTGGTGCGGCTTTCGTTATTCCATCATTAAAAGTAGAACGAGCTGTCAACCTGGGAAAAAATAAATCTATATTTACAGCTGAGCTAACTGCTATAGTGTTGGCACTGTATTATGTACTTGACTTCCCTAAAGACATATTCAACATACTTTTGTGTGTTGATTCTAAATCTGTTTTACATGCTTTAAAAAATTCTACTTTTAAAGTAAGAAAAGACATAATCTTTGAAATCAGGCATCTGGTACACTTTTTAATTATAAGAGGTAGTACTATTACTTTCTGTTGGGTTCCCTCACACACTGATATCTTTTTTTAATGAAAAAGTTGACAGTCTTGCAAAATATGGAGCGAGAAATAAAAATAGTTCTTGTGAAATAAACGTTGACTTATCTCTGCATGAGGGATACAGCTTGCTACAAAACGCTTGCTGGAAGCACTTCAGAAAGAAAATATATGATTCTGGCTATTGTCTTTATAATGACTGTACAAGCAATATTGTAGATTTTTGGAACAATTTCATTTCTAACAAAGTTTGTGGTTGGTATAATCGTAGAAATATGTTATCCCTTATGTACAGATTTAAACTAAATGCTTTCAGGACAAAATACGTGAAAGATGTAAACTGTATTTGTGGGGAGAGGATTACCAATAGTCATGTTATTTTTTATTGTGAACATTTAAAAGCATTTTTACCCGCTGTACCAAGTTTGTCACTGGATCGGATTTTGTCTGAACCATTGTTACTGTTGGACATTGTGTTAGGATTGATAAGAAGTCGGATAATTCAGTTTTTGTAGTATGTTAAAGTTAGTTTTTATTAAGTACCGTTATCTGACACTTTTCTATTATTGTTTGCGTTCTCTTGTTTAGATTACATTTTTCCGTCTAAAATCACTAAATGTGAATAGACGTTAAACTGAAGATATCACACACACACACAGTATCCAGCAGGTGGACAAAAAAAACGAACAGTCTTAGGTTCAATCCACCCAACACACACACACACACATACACACACACACACACACACACACACACACACTCTCTCTCTCTCTCTCTCTCCTCTCTCTCTCTCTCTCTCTCTCTCTCTCTCTCTCTTTCTTTCTTAGGAGGTGAAAGATGCTGTTGAAAATTAGGGACAGATATGAAGGGAAAGTCTCAGGTAGGAAATATGTGTGTTTTGAGACTGGATTTGAAGGTATCAAGTGAAGGCTTTTGGCGAAGTGAAAGAGGGAGGTCATTCCAGGTGGATGGACCAGAATCAGAAGGAGCGACGGCCAACAGTGGTTTGTTTCAATCTGGGTGTGCGAAAGCACAAAGATCTGCGGCTGAGCGAAGCGAACGGGATGGAGTGTACAGGTGAAGAGAGTTACAGAGATAAGAGGGTGAAGATTTGTGGAAACCTTTGAAACAGAGGGTATTGATTTTATACTCCAGTCTTTGTGAGACAGGCAACCAGTGAAGAGATTGCAGAAGAGGAGTGATGTGTTCAGATTTTTTTTTTCTTAGGACAAGTCGACTGTGATTTTTGAGCGGAAGGGGTTGGATAAAATAGCTGGTGGGGCCCAGCCAAAAGAAATACAGTGTCTAAACTGAAAGAAGAGAGATGGACAAGTTTGGGAATTGATCGGGGAAACAGATACTTCAATCGCGTTATTTGCCGAATTGATAGTACAAGACGCAGGGGGGTGATTAATTTTTTCATAAGGTGTGTTGTAAAAAATACCCAAATACTTGAAGAGTTGGAAAAAGGGAAGTGACGTTTTTCCCCAAATTCGATTGAATTTTTTCGAAGAGGAATTTTTATTTTGGGTCCCATGGCATGGCTTCGGTTTTTTATCGCATTAAAGTTGTAATTTTTCTGAGTCATCCGGTTTTATATCTTAAAGGCAGTAGGACTATTTGTCAGGGGGGAAGGGCAAGTTTCAACAGTATCACTGCATTGAAGCTAATCCCATCGCATAGAAATGAAACAATAGATGGGGGGTTTATTAATTAAGAGTGGAGCAAAATAGAGATAAAGAAAACCCGGGGGCCAGCACAGACCCTTGTGGGCTCCACTTTCCAGTTTGACGGGTTTTCTATTAAACCCGTGTCCACAAAACTTTCGGGAACTGCCCGTGGGTATGAAGTAAAAAAAATTGAGGGCGGTAAATAATCCAAACTATTTTGGGGGTGAGAAAGAAGAATTGATGATCTATAGGTTAAAGGCGGGTAAGAAAAAAAGGTGAGGAGATTTTCTTCCCTCACCGTCGAAGCAAACGTTTTGGGCACGCTCAAGAAAACAATCAAACAGCTGTTATGCAGCAGCACGGGAGTTTTCTTTCCTTGGGGAGGTCCCCCCGGTGCACAAATTTTATCAACAAAATGATAATTTTTGGGGACAGCTTGTTTCATCAATCACCGACCTTTTCATGGCAAATTGTTAAAAAAGAGATGAGCACCCCCTTTTTAAAAATACTTGGGGGAAAGGCGGCGTGAAAAAAGAAGACCTTCGTCAACAAGCGATTCGTGTCCGCCGAAGACAAAAAAAGAAGAGAAAGAAAAAGCTCCAGGGCAGTGATAATCAAAAGAAAAAATGGCACTACAAAAAGCATTTACGAACCCAAGACTCGATAAAAACCTCGCTACAAAAGGGGCTAAAAATCTTTCAGCAATGAAAGAAAGGTGGAGAACTTAATACCCTTTCACCCATCGTATAACAAGCTGGAGGAGCTTTTTGACTTTGCCAGTGAAAACAAAAACTGTTAAAAGGGGGTGCGAAACACCGAAAGAGACACGGACCTGAAGACCAGGACCCAGCCCTCTAGAGAGACCGGCAACTGCAGCGATCAATGAAAATGAGCAACACGGACGCTCCGGAATGTCAGAGTTTGGGGGTTGGGGGGGGGGGAAAGAGGCCAGGAAAAGAGACAGTGGAAACTGGCAAAGAAATGCCTCACTCTTCCCGAAGGCATCCACCCCTGTTCACCCCCATTTTGACATCGCCGGGGGCCGGGGGGGCAGCTGCTGAGGGGGGGAACCACGCCCCCATGTCGGGTTTCCGTCCCGCAAAAAGAGGGACTGGTGATGGGGGCCCCCGGCGTCGCCTCAAACAAGGGGGATTGACTGTGGCGGAAACCTGACCCGGGCCAAACACAGCTGCTCCGGAGGGTCAGCGCCCACTTGCATTGATGACCGCTTGGTCATCCAAGGGCAGACGTAAAACAAAAAAAGGGAAAGACAGTAAAAGTCGAAACGGTACGGATGGGACAAATTATTTTAAGAAAAATGTTAAATGAAGACATGGCGACAGATTGAGGGGGGGGTTGGGCCCCGGGCGAGAGGGGGGGGGGGGGGTGGGGGGGTGGGGGGTGGGGGGCCCATTTTCCATGTTTCTGCTAGTTTCTTTATACAAAGGGGGATGGTTCAAATTAAAGTGGAATTAAATCTTTGATTGCTATAGACAAAAAAATGATGCACTATGTTTTAAAGTAAACACATGAATCTTTTTTTGAAATTAAAAAAATCAATACATGCAAAAAAGTTATTAAAAAATAAAAGAATGGGTTTTTGAAAAAGATCAAATTTAGAATAAAAAGTAAGGGTCCCCACAATACTAACAGGGGGCGACTAGCTGGGGGGGGCGTTTTGTTTATGGGGTGTTGGGGGTGGCTGTTTTCGTTTTTGTATTAGGCGGAAATCGTCGGATTTTTAAAAGTTTTTGAAAAGTGTAAAAATTGATGCCCCGCTTCCTTGGTATATCATTTTAGAACAGTGTGGGTACGTGCGTGTGTCTCCGGGGATGGGGAAGGGGTTTTTGGGGTGGTGTTGTGTGCATGTGGTGTTGTGCGTGTGTTATGTATAGGGGCATGCGGCGTGCGGTGTGTTTTGTGCCGTGTGCAAGGTGGAGTGAGTGGTGAGTGGGTGTGTGTGTAGCATTTTATTGTGTACATCTTGGCAACCAGATGAAAAAACCCAGATGAAAAGGCTCACTTCATTTCTAAAAGTTCTTCCTTTAATGACAGATTTCCACCCTCCCTTTGTCTGCTATTGATTTTTGTTTTCTTTTTTTCTGTCGTACTTTAGTTTGGAAGGGTGATTATGTTTTTGCTTGGGGTGACTGGGGTAGGGGAATGTGTTTTTATTGTTATTATTATCAATTCGTTTCCCTTATTTTTTTGTTTCGGGGCCAGTAAATGGTCACTCGTGAGGGTTTTTTTGTTCGGGGATTTTTGCAGCCGTGGGTGGTTGGTTTGGTGGTGTGTTTGTGTTGTTGGATAGTAGTAGTAGTGTAGTATACGTATAGCAGTATATAGTAGTATATTTTTTATTGCACAACGGGCAACCAGATGCAAATCAGGGGATTAAAGTTTCACTTGGCAATGTTTCTTAATTGGAGGGGTTGGTGTTTTGTTTTTTTGTTTTTTTTGTTTTGTTGTTTTTTTTTTTTGTTTTTTTTGGGCAAACTGATTTTGGATTGGATATTCCATTATGATTTTTCTTGTAATGACTGAAACCCATTTTTTTCTTGAAAAACCCCTGTGTGTGTAGTAAGTGTAGTAGTGTAGTGCAAAGCGCAAAAGTAGAAAGTGGTAGTATATAGTAGTGGTAGTAAGTTAAATAGTAGTAGAGTAGTAGTTATAGTGGGGGTTTGGGGGAGTGGGGGTGGTTAGTAGTAGTAGTAAATGAACTTGGCAACCAGATTCAAAATCAGGTGATTAAAAAGGTTTCTTTGCAAAGGTTTTTGAATTTTTGGGGTTTGGGGTTTTTTTTGTTTGTTTGTTGTTGTTTTTTTTTGTTTAGTTTGTTTGTTTTTTTAGTGTGGGTTTTTTCCATTTTTTTTTGGGCAAACTTGAGCTTGGATGGATGATTATTGATTTTTTTGTTTACTGAAAAACCCAAAATTTTTTTTGGGGAAAAACCCCTGTGTGTTGTCGTTCGCCGCGTGCGCGCGCGTGTGTGTGTGTGTGCGCATGCGTGGTGTGGGTGTGGATAAAGTGGTGTTGTGGAGTCGAGGTGTGTGTGTGGTGTACACAGTTGTGGTGTGTTTGGTACACGAGTGTGTGTGGGCCCCGTGCGGGGGTCATACGGCTGTCGGGATCGCACACACGGCGTCATGGAGGGATTTTCACCCCCAAAGAAGAGTCACTGGTTTTTGGCCCGCTCTCAAGACGTGGTGTGCCCACCCCCCCAACTCAGTAGGATTCCATCAGGGATGTCAGTTGTACCGTCATATGCGCGGGGGAGGGGGGGGTGCGGTGTTGTGTGCGCGTGCGCAGCGCCGGGGTTTGTTCTAATCTACACATGTACCCTCGTTCAATTTCCACAGCAGGGTGTGTGGGAGAAAAGGGATACTTAGCTCTTTAAAAATCAGGGGGGGGGGGGGTTGCCTCGTTTCTTTGGTGGGGGAAACAGATATTCGTTAATGCATTCTGTATAGGGGGTTCGGATGCTTCATTTTCTCTCCTGTGGAAATCCATAATGACGGTCAATAAGCAAGAGCACTAGGGGTTTTGGGTTTGTCAGGGGTACTGAACTTTTTTCTGATAGTCTCTCTCTCTCTCTCTCTCTCTCCTCTCTCTCCTTTTCTCCCCCCTCTCTCTCTCTCTCTCCCTTCTCTCTCTCTCTTCTTTAAAGAAGGTGGATTTTACTTCATGGGCGCTAAGAGGGCAAAATAAGTATAAAAAAAATTGTTTTTTGATACTTGGATTGAAAGTTTGGTCTCAAAATGGTATTTTTCATCAGCAGCTGTAGTATTGTTAGGGGAGCAAAGGGGGTTTGTTTAAGGGTAGAGGAAAAGAAGGATGGGGGAGGTAACACACGTTGTGTGGAATAGTAGTTGCAGGGTTTTGGGGGTATAAATGAATCATTACACCCAAGATGGTATGACTGGGCTTCCTGTTGAGATCTTGTAAATTTAACGGAAGATCCATGGGGTTTCTAGGGGCCCCCCTCCCCCTCACGGGTGCTGGTGGCCCCTCCTGTCCCTGGCTCTTGCCGCCCCCCCCCCCCCCACCCCCCCCCCCTTCCCTTTTATTGTGTGTGTCCCTGTGAGGGGCTGGGGAGTTTTGCTTTTCGCCCCCCCCCCCCCTTTTTTTTGAGAAATTGTGGTTTTTCTGTTTTTGGCACCGCCATTTAGAATGTCTATAAGGCATAAGGTGCAAGGTTTTTGTAAATATTTTTTTTATGATAGTTTCTAAGCGAATGGGTTTTTTTTGCTTGCAATTTACTTTGGGCATTACAATCCAGTGCCATTTACTTTTTTGGGGTGTGCGTGATACAAGTTTATC
>CM054154.1:1014793-1030820 GCA_028751875.1 Rapana venosa | reverse complement strand
TTATTTATTTTTATTTACTTTTTTTAAAGAAACATTTTGTCTGTAATTCTTTGTAAATGCAAAACGAAAATTTAAAAAGTTTTTAAAAAAATAAAAAAAAGAGTGAGGAGGGAGATTTTTCCTGCATCAGAAGCAAGTAGAAGCGTATCCAAAGTGTGGACTAGGGTGGTTTCGGTGCTGTGGTTGGGGCGATAGGCACATTGAAAAGGAGGGAGGAGATCATTGGAATGAAGGTGACTGTTGAGCTGTTTGAGAACAACTTTTTCTAGTACTTTAGAGACAAAGGGTAAGATTGAGACAGGTCTTTAATTCTCCAGAATGTTGGGATCGAGGTCGTGCTTTTTTTTGTAGAAGTGTGACTATTGCGGTTTTAAGAGCTGGTGGAAAATTTCCTGACACAAGAGATGAATTTACTATTTTAGTGATAATAGGTACAAGTTGTGGAAGGCATTGTGAGAAAACAGGAGCAGGTATGGAATCAAGGTCGTATGATTTTATACTCATTTCCTTCAGAATTGTCATGATTTCTTTTTCACTTGTGGGATGGAAGGAAGAGAGGAGTGCCAGTGAACTGGGGATCAGGAGGCACAGGCTGGAAATGAATCTGATCCAGTCTAGAGCGTATGTTGCGGACTTTGTGTGAAAAAGAAGGCAGAAAAGATGTATGGAAGTTTAGACAGGCTGTGGGTGCTAGGCAAAGGAGTTGATTTTGCAGATCCAAGGAGATTTGAGGTGAGGGAAAAAGAGATTTTATGGATGTAGCACAGAGAACTTGGGAAGAGTAGTAGTCTGTCTTTGCTGAATGGATTAAGACTTTGACTTTGTTTATTAATTTTGTTTTCAGAAAAGCTGTTTGTTGATTTCGGGTTTTGACTTCCGCCACTGCCGTTCTAGTTGCCGGCGTTTGCGCTTCGCTATCAAGATGTCTTGAGTGTACCATGGCGCACAGGGTCTGTCAGGGAGGAGATGGTCAGTAGGAGGTGCATGCTCATCAAGCAGTTGGCGGAGATAAAAGTTATAGTAATCAGAGAGGTCAGTGTGGTCAGATGTTTGTGAAAAACGTTCGGAAATTTGTGAAGAGAAGGTATGAATGTCTAAGGCCTTAAGATTGTGACGAGTAACATATTTCTTCTTTCTGACAGGTTTTGTGATGTTGAGATGGAAAAGAATGGCGAAATGATCAGAATGCAGTTCGTCGGTGACAGAAACACATGTGACAAGATTAAATGAAGCATTAGTAATCAGCCAGTCTAAAATATTACCAGATCTGTGCGTTGCTTCATTTACCAGTTGGTAGAGAGAATGGTTGGACAGAGAAAGAGAAAGACGTTTGACATCTGGAGAAGACTGGTTGTCGAAATGGAAGTTGAAGTCACCAAGAATTATAAGTTTAGTGGGAGAGACTGTAGTGGTCGAGGAGTGACTGGAAATGTTGGAGAAAAAGAAAAGATGTCAGATTGTTTTTACGGCTGGGGGGTGGACGGTAAAGGCAGCAGAAAGTAATAGAGTGGCCAGGTAGGTTGACATTGATTTCGCAAACTTCAAAAGATTCATGTGAGAATTGAAGGTTGTGACTGAAAGAAAGAGAATGATGGCAGTCCCACCTCCTCGAGAGATTCGGGGAAAAGAAATAGTTTTATATCCAGGAGGAGTCAGCTGTTTTATTTTTGGCTTATGGCCATGTTGTTTAAGCCAAGTTTCGGTGAGGAAGGTTAAGCCAATGGGTTTTTTTCAGAGATGAAATCAGAAATGTAGTCCGCTTTTCCATTTGGACAGACAGACCGCACATTGAACAATCAAACTTGAAGGAGATCTGAAGGAGGTGGAGAGGTTGAAGATGAAAGTGGTGAGTTTGGACAAGAATCAGAGAAAGAGGATAAAGGCGATGGTGGAGATATGGCTAGCTGAAGAACAGACAAGAATTTGGATGGTGAAGTGGGAGTAGAAGATGGCAAAAGAACTGTAATGATCAGGGGATTCGGTGTGTGACACACATCATGATATACATCATCATCAGAACAAAAAACATTCTCAGAGTCACAAATAACAGAACAATCAAAAACTGAAGGGGCGGGTGGACGGCAGCATGGGGAAGAAGCATTGTCAGGGGTAACAGAAGTGACGTCAGAGGTGAGGGGGGAGACACGGGATAGGGAAGCCCACCACTGGCGATGACGTTGGCCTGCCTGTGTTCCCTTCATATAACTCAGGGTAAAAACACGAACAAGAAGATGTAAAATTTTCTCAAAGGAAGCAGAAAAAACACACACAGGCAGCATTCAAACACAGAGCCACACACAGTGCTGCCAATAGGCGAAAAGGCGCTGCTGTATGCTTATTTCCTACCTGACACTCTCCCCTCATATCTGTTCCTACTTTTTCAACAGCAACCCTCCATAATTTAGAAGTGTCTATTACCGCCCTAAGAATCTCTCTCTCTCTCTCTCTCTCTCTCTCTCTCTCTCTCTCTCTCTCTCTCTCTCTCTCTCTCCTCTTTCTCTCTCGCTCTCTCTCTTGTGCTCTGTAAAAAATGCTCATTTAAGACGGAACCTGTCTATATATATTTTGTTTGGACCTGTGGCCCTCTTACATTATGTGGATTGCCCCTGTGCTGTTGGTTATCCTGTAACGGTGTGTCCTTGTGATCATCATCATCATCAGACCCGTGACCTTGGCGGTCGTGGGGGAGACATGAAAGACGATGCCGTGGTAAGCCTCCTCCATCCATCTCGGTCCTCGGCTCTGCGCAGTAGTGCCGAGTCATTCATCCTGGTCCATTCTCTGATGTTGTCCATCCATGACTTGTTCTGTCTTCCCCTCCTTCTGCCACCTTCGAGTGTTCCCTGCAGTACTGTTTTTGGCAGAGTGTTGTGGCGGGTGACGTGGCCGAACCATGTCAGCTTTTTCTTCTTGACGATGGTGAGAAGGGGTTCCTGTGGACCTGCCAGCCGTGTTATTTGATTCTTGACAAATTCGTTGGTCTTTCGTTCTCTCCAGGATATGCCCAGTAGTTTTCTATGGCATTTTGTTTCAAATGACTGGGATTCGCTTTGCTGTTTCAGCAGTCAATGTCCAGGTTTCACTTCCGTACAGCAGGATAGTCTGAATAAGGGCTTTGTAGAGCTTTAGTTTGATTGGGAAACTGATCTCTTTACTTTTCCATATGGTGGTGAGTTTTGTCATGGAAGATGTTGCCATGGCTATTCTGACTTTGATTTCTGTCGTCGATCGCCCGTCCTTTGTGAGTGTAGCGCCGAGGTATTTAAAAGCGTCAACCTCCTCCAGTTGTTGGCCGTTCATGTAAATTTTAGCGGTGGCATTGCTCGTGCTGTTCACAAGTACTTTACTTTTCTCCGAGCTCACCTCCATCCCATATGCTCCAGTTCTGTTCTCAAGTCTGGTCGTAAGATCTTGCAGCTCTGTGTTACTTCCGCCCATGAGGTCAATGTCATCGGCAAACCGTAAGTTGTTGAGGGGTCTGCGGCCAATGGAGATGGTAGGGTGGAAGTCATGGAGGGTCTCTCTCATGATGTTTTCCAAGAACAGATTGACAGGACTGGAGATAACAGGCATCCTTGTCGGACCCCAACTGTGGTTTTGAAGTAGTCTCCGACCTGATTGTTCAGAAGGACTGCACTGCTTGCAGTGTTGTATAGTGCTTGAATGGTTTGCACTAGTCCTTCTTCAATGCCAAACATTCTGAGGACCTGCCACAGCCTTCGTGCCATACTCTGTCAAAAGCCTTCTTGAAGTCGATGAAGTTGTTTGGAACAGGTCTCTCTGATGTTGAAGATGTTTTTCCATCATGATGTGGCAGTTAAAGTCTGTTCGATTGTGCTCCTGCCTGCCCTGAACCCAGCTTGTTCCTCTGCAAGGTGTTTCTTCTGCCTCCTTCTTGAGTCGATTCAAAATAACTTTGGGGCATGATCTTGCTGGCGTGGCTGATGAGGCGTGATTGTTCTATAGTTTTGGCATTGGCGTAAATTCCCTTCTTGGGCAGGGGTATGATGAGTGATTGTGTCCAGTTTTGTTGGCCACTGTTTTGTCTCCCAACTCTTCTGACAGATAGCTGTAACATATGTGATGACTGTTTCGCCACCATGCTTGAGCAGCTCTGCTGGTATATTGTCTGCTCCTGGGGACTTTCTACTGGTAAGCTGCGGATGGCTTCTTCCATCTTCCCTCAGTATAGGTAATGGCGAGGGTGCTCTTGATGTTGCTGCTTTCTCTTCTATTATGCTCTTGTCAGGTTGTATTGGGTAGTTGTACAGTTTCTTGACAGTATTCAGACCACCTGTTCAATGCAGCTGAGCTTTCTGTGAGGGGGTTTCGGAGCTGTCTTCAATGACTGATGATTTGGTTTGAAGTGGTTTTGTGAGTTTCTTCAGGGTGTCGTATGCCTTTTTACTGTTGCCCACTTTCATGTTTTTTTTCGATCTCATCACATTGATCACTGATCCACTTCTCTCTGGCCTTTAACATTGACTTCTTCACGAGATTGTTGGCCTCCCGGTATTCTTTAGGGTTGGAAGACCTGGTTGGTTTCAGTGCTCTTCTTGTATCGCAGAGGTCCAAGATGTCATTGGTAGTCCATGGCTGGTGTTTATTCCTCTGACGACCGAGTACCTCCTCTGCTGTTTCTCGGACTGCTGTGTCCTTGTGATACATTGGTGAAAAGTAACACAGTTTGTTTTCATTTTGTCACACGGATGTCCATTCGCCCGTCACAGTTGACTGCACATGGATAGTTGAAATGTTCATCCTTGACCACACTGTTCTTTTGTGGACTGAGTCAGACACACTCGCTTGTGCTACAGATGTCGAATAACAGTCCCTCAAAGAAAAAGAAAAGACAAACTGCAATCACACACATCTGAAGCACCTCAGACTACTACCAACAACACCTTCACACCACGCCAACAACTAGCAGTACAAAAAGTACACTCCAGCACAACTAATCTCATCCTGGGTGACTCAGTGACACAACACATCAAGTCAGATATTCTATATTACAAAGGCAGAAATCAAAACATCAGCATCTCAGGTCTCACAGTTGATGACATTATTCATTGGCTTCAACACATTCCCTGCAACAAAGAAGTACAGCACCTCATTTTTCATACTGGAATCGACACATGCAAATATAAATCCATCACAGACAATAAATGGACACAACTTATCAGAAATATCAAGCATGTGTTCCCCCAAGCCAGGCTGCTGGCATCGTCCATTATCCCCCCAATGGGACGGCATCCTCTAAAAAAGATCGTCAACTTATCAAACATATCCCTTGCCACACGTTTGCAGACCACACTGCCATATTTACAACCACCAGTGGGGCCCCATGCAAAAATTTATATTCTGACCCTTTCCATCCCAGCCCCAAAGATGCAGACATGTTAGCTACAGCCTCAAATACGCCGACACCAACGACAGCCTCTCCTGACGACCCCACCTACACGGCCCACTGATGTACAGAGGACGCAACCCTTACCTCAGATTCCAGTGTCCCTGGATACCCTTTTTCATCGCAGATGTCAGGACGCCAACCCACCCCCAAACCCCTGAATGACAGTGTCTGGGCCAACAGACAAACCCTCCCAAATCTACGATATGTGACAACCCTACATCCTCCCCACCGCCAGCCCCCACCCAACCCAGCAATGTCCACCACAAGACTTCACCCAGCTCCAACTTTTCTGTCTAGGGTTACACTAGAAACTCTCGTGTGATAAATTCAAAACTACGAATAATCCATATTAAGGGTGTGTGTGGGGGGAGGGGGGTGTGCAGGTGCACCTATGTGTGGGTATATGCGCACTACTTGTGTGTGTGTATGTGTGTGTGTGTGTTGTGTGTGAACAAGAATATGTATGAGTTCATAATGCATGCATGTGTATGAACACTTCCTTTAACCATTCATTAGTTAGAAGCTGCATAACCTCTTACAAGGACTGATTCCTGTGTTCTGCTACCCATGGCCTTGAAATGTCAATTTGGTGACAGTTTAATTTTATATCATATATCTCTATTCTGTGCTGGAGACACGCTCACCAAGTGCTGCAGTGTGAAGCAAACAGTGACAGGACACAACCAGTGACAATCTCCTACACCAGGACCAAGCTTTCTGGAACAGTGCTGATTGTGCTCATCACTTTCTTTTCTCTTTTCTTTTTCTTTTTTCTTTCTTTATTTTTCTTGTTTTGGGGTGTTTTTTTGTTTTGAAATCATATTTTTCAGGAACTGTGCTGACTGTGGTTGTGCTTATTATTCATATTCTGGCATCTTTTATTTACAGGTGCTTTACTGTATTGGGTGGCCTCGCTTGTTTAGGGTGATTTGGTTGCTCTGTTGTTGTTGTTGGTTTTTTTTATATATCCCCTTTCTCTCCGTAACCAGCCACGCCACCTGTAGAATATTTTTTTCGCCTCAGACTACTGTCGGACTGATTGAGTTATACACACATTGTGTGCTATGAAGTGGTAATTGATTTTACTCCTTTCCACACCCTTCCATCCCCCCCCCCTTCTATTATTATTTCTATTATTAGTAGTATTATTCATTGTCTCTTTTTTCTCCCTTATCTTCACCATTCTTGTACTCATTCATACATTCCTCACAAAACTAACTTCAATAGATGTATTCAAGACACAATTCATGGCCCTCCAAGGACGGCTTACGAATTTGCCACCCAAATATAAACCACGCAGTCAATAAAATCAAAGATATAACAAGACTCATTACAAACCAAGGCAAACCATTTCATATACTAGGGCTTTCCAAGTCAAGACTTTCAGAACACATAACCAATACTGACATTTCCATTCCAGGATATAAAATCGTGTGAAAAGATCTGCAAAAGCCCAAAGAAACAGGTATTTTAATGTATATTAGTGAGTCTGTAACATTCAAACGTCTTTTCCATCTTGAATGTTATGAAGTTGAATCCATCTGGATCGAAGTAGCTATAAAAGGTGCAGCACCTATTATAACGGGGTTCTGCTACAGAAATCCAAGAGAAAGAAAAAAATTGGATAGACAAGTTTGACTCCATGATGAACGTAGTGCTATAGAATTAGGGAAATTATCTTACTAGGTGATTTTAATATTTACCTCCAAAAGTAACAACCCAAAGGGCCCAAGTGTTTAACTCATTCATCTTCACCAATTAGTAATTCACCCAAGAGTCACATCAAATTCTAACACAATTATTGATCCATCTATGTATCAGACCCTTAAAAACATCATAGAATTTTGTGTCTCCGTATATAAAATGTAGTGATCACTACAAGTCTGTACCATATGGTCAAAAAAAGGACATAAGTTCTAAACCTGGCCATTTAAAATAAACCTATCGTCTTTTCACATTTAATGAGCAGCTTTTCTTACTAGAGTTAAACAGTTCCATGCTCTTGAAACATTCAATATTACTGATCCAGACCTGGCCATTGAGTTCTGGATAAAAGTTTTTACTGAAATCTTTAACAAACATGCCCCATTAAAAACCATAAGGATCAAACATGTCCGCAAACTGCCTTGGTTTACAAAGGAACTAGAAGAAGCATGTTATCTTAGAGATTTCTTAAAAGAACATAAATATTATGAGGAGGGAAAAAATTTAAGAAATGCCATAAACTCACAAAAACGGCAAGAGAAAAGGAAATATTTCCAAGATCTACTATCATCCAAACAAAATTCGAAGACTGTATGGAAGACAATCAATCAAATAACAAATAATCAATTGTCTTCCAAATTTAATGTAATTAAAGATATTTCTGCTGAAAACTTAACAATCTCTTCATTAATATTTCTTCTCTAACATAATGAACAATGATAACTCGAAGTCCAATGATCTCAATGAACTAAAACAATACTGCCAAAGAAAAGCGTATTCCATCAAAACTCCACATACCATTCATATCTGTTTCTGAGGTCTATAATTATCTGACTCACTTCAAACAATCGAGTACGCGTGGTCTTGATGGAATAGATTACAGAGTACTAAAACTCTCAGCTCCAGTTTTTATCGAAACTCTGACACATATCTATAACCTTAGTCTTCATAAGAACTAATTCCCCAACACCTTCAAAACTGCTAAGGTGATTCAGACCCACGAGTCTGGAGACATTTCTGATCCCTCAAACTATAGGCCAATCTCTATTATATCTTACCTTTCAAAGTCCTTGGAAAAACATATGAATAAACACCTAGTCCATCATATAGATATTAACAACTTACTTCATCCAAATCAGTCTGGATTTAGAAAAACTCACTCGTGCCATACGGCATTGGCTAGTCTTGTAGACAATTGGCTGTCAAACATTCATGGCAATAAATTTTGTGTGAGTATTATTTGTAGATATCAAAAAAGCCGTTTGATACAATTGACCACAGACTACTCATTAAAGAAGCTAGTCCTATATCATCACTCGTACAAATACTATAGAACCTTCGTATTTCTTATCTTACAAACAGTCAACAGTATGTTTCAATAGCTACGGTCCACATCCACACTAAAACCCATTCATTATGGAGTAACACACGGATCCATCTTAGGACCAATTCTCTTTTCATTATACAAAAATGAACCCTTCCTCTCCATATCAATCTAAATGTGAACTTTTTGCTGATGACACAACCATACATACAAGCCATACCGACATTAACTCTCTTTGCAAAGACATTTGCAAATAGCACTGAGTGATCTTGTCCAAATGGGCCTGAACTATACCCACATGTCCTATACACCCTAAAAAACAAAAATGCCATGCTTAAACACTACCAGTCAAAAGCAACAAAATTTATCGCATATACTTTCTTTCTCCAATCCCAAATTGAAAAGGAAACCATCGAACAAGCCATCTCACCCCAAATTCTAGAGTATCAATTGATGAAAATCTCAGCTGGTACCCAAATCACCATATCCCATCTGTGCAAATAGCATGTCCAAAGAGTATACCAATTGACTAAAAATTAAACATTTTCCATGACTTACATTCAAGAAAATATTCTTTTCAAGCTATATACAATCTCCAATAGATAATGCTTCTACCCTGGGGATTCTGCCAGTGCAAAAACATGAACCAGTATTAAGTCTGTATAAACGTGCTTTTAAAACTGGTTCTTCTGAAGTAAACTAACTTACTAGAAGTGGATTATACTCCAGTTAAATATTCTCCCTACACCAAAGACTAAGAATTAACAAGGGCCTCGTGATGTTTTAAGATGAGGACAGGAACTTTTCCCTCATCCTTAAAAGACAATTCCCCAATGAACATTCTAAAAATACTGAAAAGCCGAGTGTCCCAATTCCCAAGAATATATTTGTCAAATCTAGCTACTTTACACAGGCCCTGTTCGTGGAACTCCTTCTTGACCCATTTAGACACACCAACCTTTAACAATCTTCAAAAGTCTTTTTTTTCCATCCACTTGATGCCATCAAAAATAAAAATCACACTTGATGTGTTGGAAACAAAGTAAATATTTCCTCCTTTACATCATAACCATATTATCCCCCCTCTCTCTCCCCCTCCACTCTCTCTCTCTCCTCTCTCTCTCTCTCTCTCCTCTCTCCCATCACCATCACTCTCTTCCTCTCCCTCTCTCCTCTCCTCTCTCTCTCTCTCTATTATATTATATAATTATATATTTAGTAATATCCTTGTAACTCACACACACAACACTCTCTCTCTCTCCTCTCTCATCTCTCTCTCTCTCGTCAACCTCTCCTCTCTCACTCATCTCTCTCTCTCTTCTCTCTCTCTCTCTCTCTTTCTCTCTCTCGCCTGACCTTATAGAATTTGGCTTTTATCCCCCCCTTCTCTTCTTCCTTGTGTTTTTTGTGCGAGTATACGGGTATTGAGTTTATTTTATTATCATGACATATGTGGGGTGTATGGTGTGCTTAAGGAGAGGTGGTACCTTTGTAAACCTGGCAGTAGTATCCCTCGGGATGGACGGGAGCACTGGTCCTCACTTGGCACTCAACTCTCACTTCTGGGTCCGGGTCCTTAACCCACCCACACCCCCTTCTACTGGCGGGCAAAACGTTGTGAGGGGCTGGTGATTTCTTACTCACCAGTAGGAGTCTTAGAGAGGAGATGGGCGCCACCAAGCTTCCTCAAGCCCACTGCAAGGACATGATGAGAAAAACAAAACAGAAAAATATGCCGCATCGGTCGAGGCCCGGATCAACAACGACCGCGCTACCCACTGCAGGCCTCCTGAACCAACTCTAAAGCTTCCAAATAAAGGAGTAACCATCGGAACATGGAATGTGAGGACTCTATACCAAACAGGAAGAGTACAGGAACTCACATATGAACTAAAAAGATATAAATGGGACATCCTAGGGCTTGCGGAAGTCAGATGGACTGGCTTCAGAGAAACAACCATGCAAGACGGCCACAAGATATGGTAGTAATAGTAATGTAATGTATGGATTTTATATAGCGCTGAATCTTGTAAAGCAACAAATCAAAGCGCTCAGATGACTTCTTTTTTTTTTAATGCGTGTGTATGCGGGTTTTTTATTTATAATTTTGTCATCTGTTCCCACGGGCACACAATGGCCTACTCTTTCGAAAAGCGGAACAGGCTTTAACGTGTGCGCAAGATGTTCTGCATGCGTTCGCACACAGGGCCTCAGTTTATAGTCTCATCCGAAGGTACAGTGGAGAAGAGAAACTACATCAACATGGAGTAGGCTTCCTTGTCAGGAAAGAGATTGTGTCAAGCATCGTCAGCTGCACACCAGTATCCAGCAGACTCATCTCAATCAGAGTTTCTACAAAACCCCAGAATCTCACCATCATCCAAGTGTATGCTCCAACATCTGATTACCATGATGACCAGATAGAAGAATTCTATGAACAACTTGAAAACGTCATCTCCAAAACGCCCAAAAAAGACATTCTTATTGTGGAAGGTGACTGGAATGCTAAGGCGGGACCTGATGCCTATGACACCTGGGTAGGAACCACAGGATGCTTTGGACTAGGAGAAACAAATAAAAGAGAACAGAGGCTGCTGGAATTCGCAAAGAAACACAAACTAACTCTGGCAAATACACTCCATCCTCACAAGCCATCTAGAACATCAACTTGGCACTCACCAAATGGTCTGATTCACAATCAAATTGACTACATTCTGTCACCCCAAAGATTCAAATCCAGCATAAACAAGGCAAACACAAGAACATTCCCAGGAGCTGACATTGGCAGTGACCGCGACCTTGTACTTGCCACCATCAAGCTGAAACTGAAAGCAAAACAACAGCCAAAAAACCCACGCATAAGATTTGATCTGGAAAAACTCAAAGACCCAACAGTGGTTGAGATCTTCCAAGCCAACATTGGAGGAAAGTTCGCACACTCACAGCCATCGACAATGATGTGGACACACTAGCCAACAACATCAAAGAAGTGCTAATGACAGCAGCAGAAGAAACATTAGGAAGAAGCAGAACAAAGAAACAACCCTGGGTGACAAATGAGGTTCTTGACCTATGCGACAAAAGAAGAGAGCTTAAGAAACAAAAGTTCACAAGTTAAGAAGCCAACAACAAATACAGGAATAGCCACAGAGAAGTGAGGAAAAAGATGAGAGAAGCCAAAGAAGCGTAGATAGAAGAACAATGCTACAGCATCAAAGTTGGAATGGCCAGGGGAAACAGCAAAACAGCTTACGACACTCTGAAATCACTAACGAAAACCACACAGCCTAAAGCCTCTGTTATTGAAGACAAAGAAGGAGATCTTTTAACAGAAAGCAATGCCATCCTCCAACGCTGGACGGAATACTGTGAGGGATTGTATAACTACCCACTAAGCCCAGATACCAACATAGTTTCTGAAAAAAAACCCTGAACACCAAGATAAAGACCCACTAATACTAAGGTGTGAAGTAGACACAGCTATTAAACAATTGAAGAAGGGAAAGTCCCCTGGAATCGATAACATCCCAGCTGAACTCATAAAAAATTGGAAGGAAGGAAACAGCAAGGCGATTCACAGAACTTTGTCAGAAGATTCACGACACCAAAGAATGGCCAGAAGAATGGACACAGTCTCTTGTAATACCCCTACCAAAGAAAGGAAACCTCAAGCAATGCCAGAACTATAGAACCATCAGTCTCATAAGCCACCCTAGCAAAATCATGCTGCGGGTAGTCCTCAACAGACTGAAAAACCAAGCGGAAAAACTCCTGGCAGAAGAACAAGCCAGCTTTAGACCAAAACGCAGTACAATGGAACAAATTTTCAATCTGAGAATTCTGATAGAGAAACATCTCCAACACCAAAAAGACTTGTATCACAATTTCATAGACTTCAAAAAGGCCTTTGACAGGGTATGGCATGACGGCCTCTGGCAAGTACTCAGGCACTTCAACATTGACAACTGCCTCATTGAAGTCATCAAGGCACTGTACGAGAACGCAAGAAGTGCAGTTTTCATGAACAATCACATGGGCGAGTTCTACAAGACCACGGTTGGGATCCATCAGGGCTGCCTTCTCTCACCTGTACTTTTCAACCTCTTCATCGAAAACATCATGACAGAGACACTACAAAACCACCACACTTCCATCTCCGTTGGTGGAAGACCCCTTTGCAACCTCAGATTTGCAGATGGCATTGACCTCATGGACGGCAGCAAACAAGAACTGCAAAACCTCACAGATAGTCTATCAGATCGAGCGAGCGCATACGGCATGGAGGTCAGTACAGAGAAATCAAAGATCATGGTCAACAGCGCTAGTAATGACAGCACGGAAATAAAGATGAATGGAGAAATACTAGAAGAGGTGAGCCAATTCAAATACTTAGGCTCCATCCTAACAAAAGATGGCACATCAAACAATGTCTATGTCGTTTTTATTTAGTTTGTTTACAAACAAAAAGCATTATCTTTAACACACACACACACACACACACACACACACACACACACACACACACCACACACTCACCCCTCTCTCTCTCTTCCACTCTCTCTCTCTTAAGTATAAAAAAAAATTTCCTTCTTATTGTATGAGTGTATTGGCATTGGGCTTTTTTTAAATTTTATTTTAATGACGTTCAATGTGTACGAGTATATTCGAAAAGAATATTGATGGTGGTTCTGTGCTGTCTTCAGAATTATATATTTAGTATTATCCTTGAAACACTCTCTCTCTCTCTCTCTCTCCTCTCTCTCTCTCTCTCTCTCTCTCTCTCTCTCTCTCTCTCTCTCTCTCTCTCTCTCTCTGACCTTATGGATTTGACTCTTATCCCCCTTTCTCTTCTTCCTTGTTTTTATTGTGTGAGTATACAGGTATTGAGTTTATTTCATTATCATGACATATAATTTGCATGAGTATTATCAAAATAATTTTATTGTTGAGGGTGATGTGCACTGTTTTGAGAATTGTATGTTCACTGTTATCCTGAAACACACACACACAATCTCTCTCTCTCTCTCTCTCTCTCTCTCTCTCTCTCTCTCTCTCTCTCTCTCTCTCCTCTCTCTCTCTCTCTCTCTCTCTCTCTCTCTCTCTCTCTCTCTCTCTCTCTCTCTCTCTCTTTAACACACACACACACACACACACTCACCCCCCTGAAACACACACACAATCAATCTCTCTCCCCCTCTCTCTCTCTCTCTCTCTCTCTCCTCTCTCTCTCTCTCTCTCTCTCTCTGCATTGATTGTGTCCCTTTGCTTGCATTTACCCAAAGTACAACTTTTGAAGTGCAAGCCACCAACGTCAAAAGTTGTGAGTGGCAACAAACATGCTTTAACAAAAACCCAAACAAACAAACAAACAAACAAAACAAAAGAACTAGAAGAAGAAAATCGTATACTATTCTGCACCTTCAAGACTGATTAACTCCTGTTCACGTTGTTTTCTCCGGAGATGCATGTATGTTGTGCAGGGGGGGGGGGGGGGGTGCACATGTGCTGTGCAGGCTGGGCAGTGCGTGTGGGTGCAAATCCTAGGGAAAGCATGCAGGCAGTGCTTCGTGAGGGGCACGTGCATGTTTTGATTGCATATGTGTGTATGTGTGTCAGGTGTGTGTGTGTGTGTGTGTGAACAGGACATTGGCTCAGCAGGGATGTTACAATGAACTGATTAAAATCATAAAGTCACACAAGAGTATTCTCTCTTGACAGAGTTTAATACTGGACAATCAACGTTATTTTTGGATTGACTCAGTGTTTGTGGTTTGTTTTGCTTTCACTTTAAAGTTGTGCTTGCTTTCACTTTCTTTGATTATTTAAATTTGTATTGTATTGGTATTTTCACTTTCAAATTTTGAACTCTGCTCTTTGTTTTTGTGCTTGTTGGTGAAGAAAGTGTTGTGGAGATATATTTTTGCATTATTTAGTAGTCTCCTTTTGAAACTTTGTATTGTGGTTTGCTAAAATTGTGAGATTTCAGAACAAGATTATTATAGTGTATCAATTTTCCTTTGTTTTGACTAATTTTATAAACTATGACTAAACTGTCCAATTCCAATGGTTGGTTAACTGCATATGGCTTCAAAGTAGGCTTTTTAAATGTTTATCATCTGCTAAATAAAGTTTCAGATGTGCCCTCCATTTTGACAAATGTAAATAGTCCCTTTCATATTTTTGGCTTTTCTGAGTCAAGGCTGTCACATGATGTGGCAGATGATATAATATCAGTTCCGAGCTATAATTCTATCAGACGAGATGCCAAAACCAAATTCGAAACAGGGTTTATAACTTATATACATCAGTCAGTAAATTATAAGCAGATAACATTATTTGATAACTATGGCATTGAATGTATATGGCTAGAAGAACGCCTCAAAGGAGCCAAACCAATACTAGTCAGATTTTTTTTTATCGAAACCCTGATGAACGCATTAGTTGGTTTGATAATTTTGAACAAATGATGGATGATGTTTGTAACTATTCAGCTGAAATTATTTTACTCGGTGATTTCAATATTGATTTACTTAAGCCTAATGATAAATGGAAAAGAATATTTGAGGTGTATAATCTGTCGCAATTAGTAAACACTCCCACAAGGAAAACACTACATTCTGAAACACTGATTGACCATTAATACACAACCACTCCATCTAACATTGTAGATTTGTCTGCACCTGACTATGGTC
This sequence comes from Rapana venosa, assembly GCA_028751875.1. Lineage (NCBI taxonomy): Eukaryota > Metazoa > Mollusca > Gastropoda > Neogastropoda > Muricidae > Rapana > Rapana venosa. Next base: position 1,015,690 of record CM054154.1, on the reverse strand, counting down.
TTAGCGATCACTATCCTGTATGTATTACATGGTCTAAAAAAGGTGCTAAAGTACCCAGATGCAAACACAAATACATTTCTTTTCGCAGCTATAGACTAACGCAGAAAATTTTTTGTCCGACTTATGTAAAGCAAACTTCTCTAATGTTTATCAGTTTACTGACACAGACAAAGCACTTGAATTTTGGTATAGTATCTTTTCGTCAATCTTTGATGGTCATGCCCCTCTTAGAATCAAACGTGTAAAACCTAGAGATAAACTACCCTGGTTAACTAATGAAATCACTGAAGCCATTACTGTCCGAGATAACTTATTAAAATCAACAGGAAAAGATGAAAAATTTAAGGAGCAGCGTAATAAAGTGACATTTATGAAACGAATTGCAAAAATGAAATATTTTAGTGAGTTAATATCATCTAAGAAGGACACAAAGTCTCTCTGGAAAGCAATTAATCAGTTAGCCGTTAAATCTTTATCATGTGCTTCATCAGGTACCGGTCTATCTGCAGAAAATATCAATAAACACTTTTGTTCTATTGCAGAAAATATTGTAAACATTGACCGCTCAGAATTCAATGACTTACCTCTTTTACAGGAATTTTGTAACTCCAAGTCAATAAAGTCTAAACTGTCATTCAAATATATTGGTGTGCATGAAGTGCATAAGGAATTATGTTCATTAAAGCAAACAAGCTCCCGTGGTTTAGATAATTTAGACAGCAAAATTTTGAAGATTTCCGCGCAAGTAATCTCTGAACATCTTACATATATCAATAATCTCTGTATTGAAAAAAGTTGCTATCCTCAAATGTTTAAAGATGCCAAAGTTATACCTGTTCTTAAATCTGGAGATCCAATGACCCTTCCAACTATCGACCTATTTCGATTCTATCTATC
>CM054154.1:1002293-1009793 GCA_028751875.1 Rapana venosa | reverse complement strand
TTATCTCTGAAATACACACACACACTTCTGTCTCTGTCTCTGTATATCTCACCTTTTTATCGTTTTGCTTAGTCATAGTGTAAGAATGAGGCAGAAGAACACCTTGCAGAGGAACAAGCTGGGTTCAGGGCAGGCAGGAGCACAATCGAACAGACTTTTAACTGCCACATCCTGATGGAAAAACATCTTCAACATCAGAGAGACCTGTTCCACAACTTCATCGACTTCAAGAAGGCTTTCGACAGAGTATGGCACGAAGGCCTGTGGCAGGTCCTCAGAATGTTTGGCATTGAAGAAGGACTAGTGCAAACCACTCAAGCACTATACAACACCGCAAGCAGTGCAGTCCTTCTGAACAATCAGGTCGGAGACTACATCAAAACCACAGTTGGGGTCCGACAAGGATGCCTGTTATGTCCAGTCCTGTTTAATCTGTTCTTGGAAAACATTATGAGAGAGACCCTCCATGACTTCCACTCTACCATCTCCATTGGCGGCAGACCCCTTAACAACTTACGGTTTGCCGATGACATTGACCTCATGGGCGGAAGTAACACAGAGCTGCAAGGTCTTACAACCAGACTTGAGAACAGAGCTGGAGCATATGGGATGGAGGTGAGCTCGGAGAAAAGTAAAGTACTTGTGAACAGCACGAGCAACGCCACTGCTAAAATTTACATGAACGGCCAACAACTGGAGGAGGTAGACGCTTTTAAATACCTTGGCGCTACACTCACAAAGGACGGGCGATCGACGACAGAAATCAAAGTCAGACTAGACATGGCAACATCTTCCATGACAAAACTCACCACCATATGGAAAAGTAAAGAGATCAGTTTCCCAATCAAACTAAAGCTCTACAAAGCCCTAATTCAGACTATCCTGCTGTACGGAAGTGAAACCTGGACATTGACTGCTGAAACAGCAAATCGAATCCAGTCATTCGAAACAAAATGCCATAGAAAATAACTGGGCATATCCTGGAGGGAACGAAAGACCAATGAATTTGTCAAGAGTCAAATAACACGGTTGGCAGGTCCACAGGAACCCCTTCTCACCATCGTCAAGAAGAAAAAGCTGACATGGTTCGGCCACGTCACCCGCCACAACACTCTGCCAAAAACAGTACTGCAGGGAACACTCGAAGGTGGCAGAAGGAGGGTAAGACAGAACAAGTCATGGATGGACAACATCAGAGAATGGACCAGGATGAATGACTCGGCACTACTGCGCAGAGCCGATGACCGAGATGGATGGAGGAGGCTTACCACGACATTGTCTTTCGTGTCTCCCCCACGACGGCCAAGGTCACGGGTCTGATGATGATGATAGTGTATCCTGATGAAGGATTCATATTTTATATTTTCAAGACTTTATTGGGCTTGTCCGCTGTACTTAAGTTTTAATGAGTGTCCTATTTCAATGTCTTATTGTTATATGTAACAAGTATATGTACCATTTGACAATGTGTGGATGTTTATCTTTATGACTTATTAAGTTTGGTTGTTATTATTTTTCTTGGTTTTGTTGTTGTTCTTGTTGTTGTTTGTTTTTCTCTTTTTTTTTCTTTTTCCTTCTTTTGTTGATTTGGTTTTTCTTTCTCCTTGTTTGTTTGTTTTGGTTGAGGGGGGGGGGGGGGGGTTGGGGGGGGGTTGGGATTTTCTTGGGGTTTTTTGTTTGTTTGGTTGGTTTTTTTTGGGGGGGCTGTTTTGAAAAGGGTTATTTCCCCTTGTTTCTACTGTGAGAGTGTATAAGTGTTGGGTTATTATTGAGATGTATCCCTACGGGCGAGGACTATATGTAAAAAAGCACATGAGTGCTTATTCATTATCCTCGAAATAAAAGAATTTGTCATTGTCATTGTCATTCTCTCTCTCTCTCTCCTCTCTCTCTCTCTCTCTCTTCTCTCTCTCTCTCTCTCTCTCTCTCTCTCTCTCTCTCTCTCTCGCCCTCTCCTTTTATTGTTTGCTTATAGATTTAATCATTGTGTTTACAATTAGTATCCCCTTGAATGCTTTGTTCAGATTTAATATTTCTGTTCTACTCCCTAAGTTGACTGTATTTGAGATTAAGTGAATGTTTTAATTTGATATCTTGTTTTGAGCGTAACAATTATGTATAGCTAATTCCAAAATGCAGATGTCCTTCTCTATGACTATACATGATATTCTTAAAGATTTGATGTTGGCATTGATGCATGGTGTGAATGCGTGTGCGCGCGCGCGTTTGTGGGTATGTGTGTGTGTGTGCGTGTGTGTGTGTGTGTGTGTGTGTGTGTGTGTGTGTGTGTGTGTGTGTGTGTGTGTGTACTTGTGCATGGGGATGCAAATTGCTTATACAATATTTGTTTCATGTAGTTTACTATTGCTGTTGCCTCCCATAAAAGCACAAAGAATTTTTGACGATTCTTTCTTTTAGCCAAAATGAAACTATTTACGTGGTTTGTTCTCCTTTATTCTATGAAGGTTTTGCTTTGTTTGGTTCTGTTTTGGTTTGAGTTTGGGGTTGTTGTTGCTTTTTTGAAGGGGGGCTATTCGGTTGTTCCCTCTCCCCTTGTTGTTGTTGCCGCTATTGTTTTGCTCTTGGTTCTTGCTTTTTTTTTCGGTTGTTTTGTTCTGCTTTCTTTCTTACTTGTTGCTACTTTATTATGTTCTCTCTCTCTTCGTTGATATTTGTGGGGATTTTTGTGTAGATATTTTTTCCGTAAACTGTGTAAGTGTATTGCTATGGGCTTAATTTTATTTTATTATCATATATATCCTTAAGGGCGGGGACTGGATGTAAAAAAGCACATGGGTGCTTATTCATTATCCTCGAAATAAAAGAATTTGTCATTGTCACTGTCATTGTCTCTCTCTCTGGCTCTCCCTGACCTTATAGATTTGGCTTTTATCCCCCCCCCCCCCCCCTTTCTCTTCTTCCTTGTTTTTATTGTGTGAGTATATGGGTATTGAGTTTATTTCATTATCATTACTTATAATTTGCATGAGTATAATCAAAATAAGTGTTGACGGTTATCGTGCACTGTTTTGAGAATTATATATTTAGTGTTACCCCTGAAACACACACACACACGCTATTGTGGCCTAAGGCCAATGTGCAATAAATCATTTCAGAGTTTCCGAGAGAGTTTCTCACTCTCTCTCTCAAACACTTTATTGAAAAACTGCTACGATTTGATATACTCAATATGGATTATTTTTCTTAGATAGCATCTTCTTTCTGTGACTGGGTTATGGTTGATTTAAGGTTTATAATCATGTAATTTTCTTCTGTATTCAGTCATAAATTGTTACTGACATCATCTTTTTGTATGAGTTCGCTATCTATAATTATTTATGTGTATTTCTTCTTTAATCAGTCATAAATCATTATTTGTTTGTGCATTTGTTTTGCCAGTGATATGAGTGAACTCACTGTTCCATCCTGAGCCCAACAAATGTATTGTGGTCCAAGGCCAATGTACATTAAATCATTTCAGAGTTTCAGAGTTCAGATTTCAGAGTTCTCTCTCTCTCTCTCTCTCTCTCTCTCTCTCTCTCTCTCTCTCTCTCTCTCTCTCTCTCTCTCTCTCTCTCTCTCTCTCTCTTCTCTCTCTAGTGTTGGGTTATTATTAAGATGTATCCCTATGGGTCTCTCTCTCTCTCTCTCTCTCTCTCTCTCTCTCTCTCTCTTCTCTCTCTCTCTCTTTCTCTCTCTATGATCTTATAGATTTGGCTGGGGGGTTTTTTTCTTCTTTCTTTTCTTCCTTGTTTTTATTGTGTGAGAGTATGGGCATTGAGTTTATTTGATTATCATGACATATAATTTGTATGAGTAATCAAAATAAGTGTTGAAGGTGATCGTGTACTATTTTGAGAATTATATATTTAGTACGATCGTTAGAAGGTTCTCATAGGGTCCACTGGTTTGCTGGATTCCGTTATGCACGTTTTCGTTGCTTATGTGGTCTTTGTAGGAGATGCCAAGGAGTCTCCGAAAGCATCTCATCTCCACCGCCTGTATTCTTCTCTCCAAATCTGCAGTCAGGGTCCATGATTCACAGGCATACAGAAATATGGATTGACCACAAAAAAAGCGTGAAAAGCGTAAACTTAAGTGGTATGGGCATGTCACAGATCCAAGGACTTGCAAGACAGTTTTACAAGGCACTGTCCAAGGAGGAAGAAGAAGAAGAGGCAGACCAGGAAGAGTGGGAGGATAACATCAGCGAATGGACAGGCTAGAAACTCAACAAAACCCTGAGAAAGGCAGAACAGAGAGAGGAATGGAGGGAATGGTTGTTGAGTCTTTGGAGGGTGCCCCACGGTCGTCAGACTACGGGAAGGTAGCTAGGTAGATAGATAGATATTAGTACCATCTCTGAAATACACACACACACACACACACTCTCTCTCTCTCTCTCCTCTCTCTCTCTCTCTCTCTCTCTCTCTCTCTCTCTCTCTCTCTCTCTCTCTCTCTTCTCTCTCTCTGTTGTTATTGCTGTTGTTATTGCTGTAGTTGTTGTTTTGTTGTTTGTTGATTGATTTGGGGTTTTTTGGTCTGTTTGTTTGGTTTTTGTTTTGGTGTATGTGTGTGTGTGTGGGGGGGGGGGGGGGCGGTTGGACGGTGTTGGTTTTTTTGGGGGGGGTGTTTTTTTCCTCATTTGTTTGTTTGTTGTTTGTTGTTTTTCTGTTTGTTTGTTTGGTTGGGGGGTGGTTCTTTTTTTTTTTTTTTTTTTGGGGGGGGGGGTTGGGGTTTTTTTTGTTTCTTGTTTGTCTGGGGTTGTTTGTTTGTTTGTTTCCTTTTCTCTCTTTTTCTTATTTTAAAGTTTTTCCTTTTGCTTTACTGTTTGAAAGAATGAGTACGAGTTCATTATTAACATGTGACCTACGGGCGGGGATGGATGTAAAAGCACATGAGTACTTATTGATTATCCTGGAAAAAAAAGAATTTGTTTCTATTACTTACAATGTTTATATGTTCTTTTTATGACTTTATTGAGGTTTCCCCCCTCTTTATTGTGTGAGTGTATGGGTATTGCACTTATTTTTATTATCATGACATTCAATTTGTATGAGTATAATTAAAAAGTGTTGGTGTTGTTGATCGTGTGCTCTGTGAGTATTATATATTTAGTATTATCCCTCACACACACACACACACACACACACACACACACACACACACACACACACACACACACCACACACACTCTCACACACACACTACACACAACACACACACACACACACACACACACACACTCACTCACTCACTCACTCACATTCTCTCCCTCAATGACTGTATAGGTTTAGATTCTTCTTTTGTTTTGTTTCTTGTTTTTATTGTGTGAATATATGAGTATTGAGTTTATTTCATTATCATGACATATAATTTGAAACGAGTATATATAAAAAATGAGTGTTGATGGTGATCGTGTACTGTTTTGGGATTATAAATTGGATATTATCTTTGAAATACACACACACACACTCTGTCTCTGTCTCTGTCTCTGTCTCTCTCTTCTCTCTCTCTTCTCTCTCTCTCTCTCTCTCTCTCTCTTCACCGTTTTATCGTTTTGTTATAGTTATGGTGTATCTGATGAAGGATTCATATTTTATATTTTCAATACTTATTGGACGTGTCCTCTGCACTTAAGTCTTAACGAGTGCCTATTTCAAAATCTTATTGTTATGTGTAACATGTATATGTACCATTTGATAATGTGTAGATGTTTATCTTTGTGACTTATTAAGTTTGGTTGTTATTCTTTTTGGCTTTCTTGTTGTTGTTGTTGTTGTTTCTTTTTCTCTTTTTTTCTTCTTTTGTTGGTTTGCTTTTCTTTCTCTTTTGTTTGTTTTGTTTTGGTTGTGGGTTGGTTGTTGGGGTTTTTTTTTGGGGGTGGGGGGTGCACACCAGTATGGACACCGGGTTCGAGGAGGGGAAGCAGGAGAGGCAGGTTCTGCGTGAAGACAACAAGGCCTTGCAGGACGAGCTGAAGGGACTGGCGGGGGTCATCCACGGGTTACGCCAGGAGAACGAGGAGCAGCAGAGGAGGAACGAGGACCTGACCAAGAGGGTGGAGGAACTGGAGAGGAAGACAGACAACCTGGAGGAACAGTCCAAACGCAACAACCTCCTCTTCTTCGGTCTGCAGAGGACAGATGGCGAAACCCCTGCTGAGTGTGAAGGTAGGGTAAAGGACCTCCTTAAATGAACTCTCAGAAGACACTGAGTTCGACAGAGTCCACCGCATAAACTCTAAGGCCGATTCTCCAGTGATTGCTAGATGTGTTTGTTTTTTATAAACAGAAAATGTCTGTACTGAAAGCTAAAGGTAAACTATGGGGATCTGGTGTGTTTATCAGTAAAGACTTCTCCAGTCCTGTTAGGGAGATTAGGAAGAGGCTGACTCCACACCTAAAGAAAGCAAAAAGCGAGGGCAAGAGGGCAACAATGATCTTTGATCATGTGGTCATTGATCAGAAGAAATTTACTGTTGATCAAGACAATCACTTAGTTGAAGTGAAATAGGGTGTTGGCCACCTCAGAAAATTTTTGACTACATTTGGGGAACTTTTTGACGAGGGGACAAACTTTAGAAAAGCACCGGTTTTTGCAGCCACAGTGTAGTGTCAACAACACAAGTTAGCACGTGCTAGTCATGGGACAAATGTCAACATGGAGTGTTCTGATCTGAGTGTAGCCAAAAGCCAGGATGAAAGTGTAAACACTGTGTGCATGAATGAATGTGTGTCAGATATTGTGCATAAAGATGGGTGCATTATGTGTGAACCTCCTCTTTCACATTTATTGATGATGATAATATGAATTATTCCCCTTTGTGTAAAACTTCAAAGTTGTTTTCTTTTTAAAGACTGGAATGTTAATGGATTATTGTCTAAACTGTGTGATATGGATTCCGTGTCATGTTTGTTCCTTCAATTTCATTTGTCTGGCTGAAACGTTTGTTGAAGATTTTCACTCTTCAGTGTTTGTTGGCTATGAGACTTTTTGTAAACCTGCTACTAAACTTTCTGCGCAAAGGAAACGATCAGGTGGTCTTTTGTTTCTCATTAGACGGGAGTTATGTCCCTTTGTGAAGCAACTGGATATGAAATCAGATATTTTTTGTGCATTCATTATTAATAGATTGTTGTTCGGTACAATAAAAGATGTCTTATATGTGGCAATTTATGCACCACCATCTGATTTACCATATTACAGAATGTATGATATTGAAAATGGTATAATTGTACTAGAAGATTTTCTTTGCGACTGTATGCTTTCTTGTGGTGATGTTTATGTTGTATTGGGAGGGGATTTTAACAGCAGAATATCCAACGTTTCTTTACATTCTGAGGACAGTCACACACCATTCACAAATCAACATTCAAGTGGACCTCTGCATATGAACAGAAAGTCACAAGATAACGTGTTAAATCATTATGGAAATATGTTTTTTAAAATGTGCTGTTTAGGTTTATTTTTTGAAGGAAAGTGTCTGGCAAGTCTTCA
>CM054154.1:980942-1001793 GCA_028751875.1 Rapana venosa | reverse complement strand
TTGCTGTTGCCTCCCTAAAAGCAAAAGAATTTTTGCGATTCTTTCTTTTACCCAAAATGAAATATTTACGGGTTTTTTCCTTTTTATTCTATGAAGGTTTTGCTTTTTTGGTTCTGTTTTGGTTTGAGTTTGGGGTTGTTTTTGTTTTTTTGAAGGGGGGCTTTTGGGTTTGTTCCCTCCCCTTTTGTTGTTGCCGCTTTTGTTTTGCTCTTGGTTTTGTTTTTTTTTTTTGGGTTTGTTTTGTTCTTTTTTTTCTTACTTGTTGCTCTTTTATTTTTGTTTCTCTTCTCTTCGTTGATATTTGTGGGGATTTTTTGTGTAATTTTTTTTCCGTAAAACTGTGTAGTGTTTGCTATGGGTTTAAATTTTTTATTTTTTTTATCATTTATACCCTTTAAAGGGCGGGGAGGGGATGAAAAAAAAGCACTGGGTGCTTATTATTACCCTCAAAATAAAAAATTGTCATTGTCACGCTTGTCCTTCTCGGGCTTCCCTGACCTTTGTTTTGGGCTTTTATCCCCCCCCCCCCCCCCTTTCTCTTCTTCCTTGTTTTTTTGTTGGGGATTTTTGGGTATTGGTTTATTTCATTATCATTCTTAAATTTGCATGATTAAAATCAAAAAAAGTGTTGACGGTTTTCGTCCCTGTTTTGAAATATATATTTAGTGTTCCCCCAAAACACACACACACCGTTTTTGTGGCCTAAGGCCAATGTGCAATAAATCATTCGGTTTTCCGAGAGGTTTCTCACTCTTCTTCAACCTTTATTAAAAAAAAACTGCTACGATTTGATATACTCAATAGGATTATTTTTTAGTTTGATCTTCTTTCTGTGATGGGTTATGGTTGTTTAAAAGGTTTTAAATCATTTTAATTTTCTTCGTATTCAGTCAAAAATTGTTACTGACATCTCTTTTTGTATGAGTTCGCTATCAAAATTTTTTATGTGTATTTCTTCTTTAATCAGTCATAAATCATTATTTTTTGTGCATTTTTTTTTGCAGTGATTGAGTGAACTCCTGTTCCATCCTGACCCAACAAATGATTGTGGCCCAGGCCAATGTACTTTAAAATCTTTCAGATTTTCAGAGTTCAGTTTTCAGAGTTCCTCTCTTCTCTCTCTCTCTCTCTCTTCTCTTCTCCCTCTCTCTCTCTCTCTCTCTCTCTTTCCCCTTCCTCTCTCTTTTTCCCCTTGGGTTTTGGGGTTTAATTTTAAGATGTATCCCTATGGGTCTCTCTCTCTCTCTCTCTCTCTCTCCTCTTCTCTCTCTCTCCCCCCTCCCCTCTCTCTCTCTCTTTCTCTCTCTATGATCTTTAAAGATTTGGCTGGGGGGTTTTTTTTCTTCTTTCTTTTCTTCCTTGTTTTTATTGTGTGAGAGTATGGGCATTGAGTTTATTTGATTATCATGACATATAATTTGTATGAGTAATCAAAATAAGTGTTAAAGGTGATCGTGTACTATTTTGAGAATTATATATTTAGTACGATCGTTAGAAGGTTCTCATAGGGTCCACTGGTTTGCTGGATTCCGTTATGCACGTTTTCGTTGCTTATGTGGTCTTTGTAGGAGATGCCAAGGAGTCTCCGAAAGCATCTCATCTCCACCGCCTGTATTCTTCTCTCCAAATCTGCAGTCAGGGTCCATGATTCACAGGCATACAGAAATATGGATATGACCACAAAAAAGCGTGAAAAAGCGTAAACTTAAGTGGTATGGGCATGTCACAAGATCCAAAGGACTTGCAAAGACAGTTTTACAAGGCACTGTCCAAGGAGGAAGAAGAAGAAGAGGCAGACCAAGGAAGAGCTGGGAGGATAACATCAGCGAATGGACAGGCCTAGAACTCAACAAAACCCTGAGAAAGGCAGAACAGAGAGAGGAATGGAGGGAACTGGTTGTTGAGTCTTTGAGGGTGCCCCCACGGTCGTCAGACTACGGGACAGGTAGCTAGGTAGATAGATAGATATTTAGTACCATCTCTGAAATACACACACACACACACACACTCTCTCTCTCTCTCTCTCTCTTCTCTCTCCCCTCTCTCTCTCTCCCCTCTCTCTCTCTCTCCCCTCTCTCTTCCTCTCTCTCTCTCTCTCTGTTGTTATTGCTGTTGTTATTGCTAGTAGTTGTTGTTTTGTTGTTTGTTGATTGATTGGGTTTTTTTGTCTGTTTGTTTTGGTTTTGTTTTGGTTTATGTGTTGTGTGTGTGGGGGGGGGGGGGCGGTTGACGGTGTTGGTTTTTTGGGGGGGGTTTTTTTTTCCTCCATTTGTTTTTTTGTTGTTTGTTGTTTTTCTGTTTGTTTGTTTTGGTTGGGGGTGGTTCTTTTTTTTTTTTTTTTTTTGGGGGGGGGGGGGGTTCTGGGGTTTATTTTGTTTCTTTTTTGTCTGGGGTTGTTTGTTTGTTTGTTTCCTTTTCCTCTCTTTTTCTTATTTTAAAGTTTTCCCTTTTGCTTTACTGTTTTGAAAGAATGAGTACTGAGTTCATTATTAACATGTGACCCTACGGGCGGGGACTGGGATGTAAAAAAGCACATGAGTACTTTTTGTTTATCCGGGAAAAAAAAAAGAATTTTTTTTCTATTACTTACAATGTTTTATAGGGTTCTTTTTATGACTTTATTGAGGTTTCCCCCCTCTTTTATTGTGTGAGTGTATGGGTTTTTGCACTTATTTTTATTATCATTGAACATTCAATTTGTATGAGTATAATTAAAAAGTGTTGGTGTTGTTGATCGTGTGCTCTGTGAGTATTATATATTTAGTATTATCCCTCACACACACACACACACCCCACACACACACACACACACACACACACACAACACACACACACACACACACTCTCACACCACACAACACACACACACCCCAACAACACACACACACACACACACTCACTCACCACTCACTCACATTCTCTCCCTCAATGATTTGTATAGGTTAAGATTCTTCTTTTGTTTTGTTTCTTGTTTTTATTGTGTGAATATATGAGTATTGAGTTTATTTCATTATCATGACATATAATTTGAAACGAGTATAATAAAAAATGAGTGTTGATGGTGATCGTGTACTGTTTGGGAATTAAAATTGGGATATTATCTTTGAAATTAACACCACACACACTCTGTCCTTCGTCTCTGTCTCTGTCTCTCTCTCTTCTCCTCTTCTCTCTCCTCTCCCCTCCCCCTCTCCCCTCTCCTCTCTCACGCGTTTTATCGTTTTGCTTATAGTTATGGTGTATCCTGATGAAGGATTCATATTTTATATTTTCAATATTTTATTGGCGTTTTCCTCTGCACTTAAGTCTTAACGAGTGCCCTATTTTAATATCTTATTGTTATGTGTAACATGTATATGTACCATTGATAATGTGTAGATGTTTATCTTTGTGACTTATTAAGTTTGGTTGTTATTCTTTTTTGGCTTTCCCCTTTTTGTTGTTTGTTGTTGTTTCTTTTTCTCTTTTTTCTTTTTTTGTTGGTTTGCTTTTCTTTCTCTTTTGTTTGTTTGTTTTGGTTGTGGGTTGGTTGTTGGGGTTTTTTTTTTTTTGGGGGGGGGGGGTGCACACCAGTATGGACACCGGGTTCGAGGAGGGGAAGCGGGAGAGGCAGGTTCTGCGTGAAGCAAAAAAGGCCTTGAGGAGAGCTGAAGGATGGCGGGGGCATCCGGGGTTACCGGAAACGAGGAGCACAGAGGAGGAACGGACCTGCCCAAGGGGTGGAGGAACTGGGGGAAACAGACAACCGGGAGGAACAGTCCAAACGCAACAACCTCCTTTTTCTTCGGTCTGCAGAGGCAGATGGCAACCCCCTGCTGAGTGTAAAGGTAGGTAAAGGACCCCCTTTAAAATGAACTCTCAAAAGACATGATTTCGACAGATCCCCCCGCTAAATCAAAGGCCGTTCTCCAGTATTGTAGTGTGTTTGTTTTTTTAACAGAAAATGTCGTACTAAAAGCAAAAGGGTAAACTAGGGGGATCTGGTGTTTTTTCATAAGACTTCTCCAGTCCTGTTAGGGAGTTGGGAAGAGGTGTCCCACCTAAAAAAAGAAAAAAAGCGGGGCAAGAGGGAAACAAGATCTTTGTCTTGTTCATTGATCAGAAGAAATTTACTGTTGTAAAAGACAATCCTTATTGAAGTGAAATGGGGTGTTGGCCCCCTCAAAAATTTTGACTACATTTGGGGAACTTTTTTGACGGGGGAAAAAACTTTAAAAACACCGGTTTTTGCAGCCCTTTTAGTGCCCAAAACACAAGTTAGCACGTGCTAGTCTGGGACAAATGTCAACATGGGGTTCTGATCTGAGTGTGCCAAAAACCCCGGATGAAGGTAAACACTGTGTGCATGAATGAATTGTGTCAGATATTGTGCATAAAATGGGTGCATTATGTGGAACCCCCTCTTCACATTTATTGATGATGTAAAAGAATTTTCCCCCTTTGTGTAAAACTTCAAAATTGTTTTCTTTTTTTAAAAATGGAATGTTAAAGGATTTTGCTAAACTTGTGATATGGGGTTCCGGGCATGTTGTTCCTTCAATTTCATTTGTTGGCTGAAAAAGTTTGTTGAAATTTTCATCTTCAGTGTTTGTTGGGTTTGAGACTTTTTTTAAACCTGCTACTAAACTTTCTGCGCAAAGGAAACGATCAGGGGGTCTTTTGTTTTCTTAGACGGGGGTTTGCCCCTTGTGAAGCAATGGATATGAAATCAGTATTTTTTGTGCATTCATTTTAATAGATTTTTGTTCGTACAATAAAAAGAGGCATATGGGGAAATTTAGCACCCCCATCTGATTTACCAATTAAAGAATGTAAAATTGAAAAGGGTTAAAATTGTTTGAAGTTTTTTTTTGCGACTGTAGTTTTCTTGTGGTGATGTTTATTTTGTATTGGGAGGGGTTTTTTAAAGCAGAATATCCATTTTTTTACATTCTGAGGCAGTCACACACCATTCAAAATCAACATTCAAGTGGCCCTCTGCATATAAACAAAAAGTCACAAGATAACGTGAAAATCATTATGGAAATATGTTTTGAATATGTGCATGCTTTAGGTTTTATTATTCTGAAGGAAATGTTCAGGCAACCGTCGGGTTGCAAAAAAACATACATATCTGGACGGAACAGTGTAATGACTATTTTGTGATGTCACAGAATGTTCGCGCAATTTTTGAGGATTGTGAGTGAATGTTCTTTAAAGATGTAAATCTGACCCCATGCTTTAGGGGTTTTCATCAAAATTTTCCTAATGAAAAAAAAGAGAATGAAAAGGGGGAAGAAATAAGGGGATAGTTTAAAAGATTTTCTGGAATGAACCCTGTTGTGAAGTGTTTGATAGGTTATGGACCCGTGAGATGCAACAAGTTTTGTTGGCTAGTGATTGATTGATGTTAATATTAACCAAGCTCTTGATATTTCAACAGTTGTATTAGATTGTGTGATTGCATGAAAAAGCAGATAATGTGAAAAAAAAATTTGGGGCTACATAATTGGTATATATGGAATGTCTTTTTGTAAAGAAAATTTTGTACATTTTTAAACAAGTATCGTGGCTCTTTATCTTTTTTGATCGTGATTTTCCCTTACGTAGGCGGGACTATAAAACTTTTAAAGAAAAAACGTAAAGTTCAATAATGCATCATCATCATCATCACGGCCCTTGGCGGGGGTGGGGAGACTGAAAGATGATCCCGTGATAAGCCCCTCCTTTCCACCCGGGTCCTGGGCCTGCGCAGTAGTGGGGGTCATTCACCTGGTCCATTCTCTGATGTCCATCCTGATGGTTCTGCTTCCCTCTTTCTCCCCCTTCGAGTGTTCCCTGCAGACTGTTTTTGGAGAGTGTTGTGGGGGGGGACGTGGCCGAAACCATGTCAGCTTTTTTTTTTGACATGGTGAAAGGGGTTCTGTGGCCTGCCAGCGTGTTATTTGACTCTTGAAAATTCAATGGTCTTTCTTTCCTCCGGATATGCTCACCCCCTTTTCTAGGGCTTTTTGTTTCAATGACTGGTTCGATTTGTTTGTTTCAGCGTAAATGCCCGGGGTTTCATTCCCGTACAGCGGATAGTTGTTTTAGAGCTTTTGAGCTTTATTTTGATTGGGAAACTGATCTTTTTACTTTTTCCATATGGTTTGAGTTTTGTCATGGAAGATGTTGCCATGGCTAGTCTGACTTTGATTTCTGTTTCGATCGCCGCCCTTTTTGTGGGTAGCCCCAAAGGTATTTAAAAGCTTTTACCCCTCCAGTTGTGGCCGTTCATGAAATTTTAGCGTGGCGTTGCTCATGGTTCCAAGTACTTTACTTTTCTCGAGCCACCCCCAAACCCATATGCCCAGCTCTGTTCTAAGTCTGGGGGAAAAGATCTTGCAGCTCTGTGTTACTTGCGCCATGAGGTAAATGTATGGAAAACAGCAAGTTGTTGAGGGTTCCCACCAATGGAGAGTGAGGGGAAATCAGGGGGTCCTTCATAATGTTTTTCCAAGAACAGATTAAACGGGGACGGGAGAAAAACAGGATCCTTGTCGGACCCTAATGGGTTTTTGAAGTAGTCTCGCCCTGATGTTCAAAAGGGACTGCATGCTTGCGGTGTTGTATATGCTTGAATGGTTTGCACAGTCCTTCTTAAATCCCAAAGCATTTGAGGACCTGCCACGGCCTTCGTGAAACTCGTCGAAAGCCTTTTTGAAGCAATGAAGTTGTGGAAAGGTCTCTTTGATGTTAAAGATGTTTTTCCATCAGGATGTGGCAGTTAAAAATCTGTTCGATTGTGCCCTGCCGCCCTGAACCCGCTTGTTCCTCTGCAAGGTGTTTTTCTGCCCCTTTGAGTTGTTTCAAAAAACTTTGAGAGATCTTGTGGCATGTTGTGAGGCTGATTTTTCTTTTTTTTTGGGCTTTGGCGTAAATTTCCCTTTTTGGGCGGGGTATGATAAGTGATTGGTCCATTCTGTTGGCCACTTTTTTGTTCCCAATCTTCTACAGATAGCTAAAACTGTGTGAGACTGTTTCGCCCCCAGCTTGAGCAGCTTGCTGGATGTTGTCTGCTCCGGGGACTTTCCTACTGGTAAACTGGGGATGGCTTCTTCCATTTTTCCCCTCAGATGGTAATGGCGAGGGGGTCCCTTTGTTTTTTTTTTGCTGCTTCCTTTTTTTTTATGCTCTTGTCGGGTTGGATTGGGTAGTTGTAATTTTCTTGACAATACTCAGCCCCCTGTTTCATGCAGCTGAGCTTTCTGTGAGGAGGTTTCCGGGAGCTGCTTAATGACGATGATTTGGTTTGAAGTGGTTTTGTGAGCTTCTTCAGGGTGGTATGCCTTTTTACTGTTGCCCACTTTCGCTTTTCTCGATCTCAAACACATTTGATCACTGATCCCCCTTTTCTAGGCCTTTTAATTGACTTCTTCCCAAAATTGTTGGCCTCCCGGTATTCTTTAGGGGTTGGAAAACTGGTTTGGTTTCAGTGCTCTTTTTGTATGCGAGGTCCAAGATTCATTGGGGGTCCGGCTGGTGTTTATTCCTCTGACACCTTACTCCTCTCTGTTTTTTTCGGACTGCCTATTTAAGTTGTGGTGAGGCTGATGTCATTGTCCCGGGGGTTAAAGCCACAAAAAGCCGCCCAAACTTTGCTTGGAAGATCTCCCCGACATCTGGATCTTTCGTTGTCCAGTCAAAATTTTTTACGTGGGTTTGCAGGCTTTTGTTTTTTTTCGTTTTATTTTGAATCCAGCGCACAAGGTGGGTCCTGCCTATGTCAGCCCAGGGTAGGTTCTTTTTTCTGGCTTGTTGTGCTGGATTTTAAGTGCCGTGGTTTTTTAAAATAAAATCTATCGGTTATGGGTCTTGCCCCTTTGGGCAGCTTGGTTGTCCTCCCCTTATGTTTTTGGGGATAGAGGGTATTGGCAAAGGTATGTTGTGGGGGGAGGCAAAACCCCCGCAGACAGTCCCCTGTCATTGGTTTTCCGTTCCAAACGACCAACTGTTCTGCTCCATTGGGTTTTAAAGTCAGGACCCAAATTTGGCTTTTTAAAACCCCCTTGAAAGATGATATGTCTTTCTTGGGTATCTTTATAATGGTCTTTCAAAATCTTCATAAAATTCTTCTACTTTTCTCTGCATGGCAGTGTGGTGCTGATTTGTATGGGGGGAGTTTTGGGGGGGGGATGCTGATAAACCTGCTGGAAATGGTGTACCCCTATAATGACCCCCCTACTTCCTTTTTGCAATAAATGCCACTCCTTTTTGGGATGTTTCTTTGCCACTGTACCCGATCTTGTTGCCTTTTTTGTCATTTTATCACCAAATCCTTCCATCTCACTTTCCTTATCCAATAATGTCCCATTATAGCGGCTAAGCTCTACTCTATTCTTTGATTTTTCTGCACGTAGAGTGTACAGACGTTCCCTGTACAATGGTGATCTGTTCTTAGGAGCTTAAGTTTTAAGTTTAACTTTCCCGTAGCTGATTGTATTCTCCCTGGGGTTGATCAATGGAAAACCGGTCGTTGGGAACCCGGGCCCCAACCGTCCCGGATCAATTTTTGGGTTTGCATTTGCTTTTTGTTTTTTCTGTGGGCTTAGGATATTTCCTTTGGGGGTGCCCAAACTCCTTCCAAGTCTCCATATTTTTGTTTTTTTCTATTGGGGTTTTCCCCCCCCACATGCGGGTTTACTTGGTTACTGGATTCCCGTACAGTACAGAAACTTTTCTGACTGACCTGACCAATAATGTACTGCTGGATAAATTGATTGCTTCTGTTGATAACAAAAAAGAGTTTTGGAATGTAATGCGTAGTGTACAGAGTAAAAGAAATCCGCCTGTAAATAATGTTAGTCTAGAGGATTAGTTTCAACATTTTAAGAAATTGCTTGAAACAAATGATGGTATTCATAATGATACAGATAGGGAAGAAGGAATTGATACTAGGGATTATTGCGATGATAACTTTAATCGTCCAATTTCAAAAGAAGAAATAATGTTAGCTTTAAGGAAATTAAAAAACCGAAAAGCTGCTGGCCCAGATGGTATTATTGGAGAGTTGATAAAAAGTGCTTGTAAGGTAGAGTCGATAATGAACTTTCTTGTACAATTTGTCAATGTTTTATTTGATAAGGGTATATACCCAGATAGTTGGACTGAGTCAATTGTTCTACCTTTATACAAAAAGGGCGATGTTAACAATACAAATAAATACAGGGGAATTTCTTTGTGTAATATTAGTAGTAAATTATATAGTGCAGTTATTAACAGAAGACTACAGGAATGGGTAGAGGAGAATAACATAAGGGGCGAATTTCAGGCTGGGTTTAAACGAAATTACTCCACTGTAGATCAACTGTTTACTTTAATGGCCTTTGTTCAAAAACAGTTCTGTTTGAATAGGAAATGATATGTGGCTTTCATTGATTTTGAAAAAGCTTTTGATTCTGTTAATAGAAGCATATTGTGGCCTATTTTGTTTAATAATGGAATTCGGGGGAAACTGTTTCAATGTATAATGAGCATGTACAAATTTGTGAATGGTAGAGTTAGATGTGGTGCATCATTGACGGATAATATAAACTGTACAGCTGGTGTTAAACAGGGAGATGTGTGTAGTCCTATTTTGTTTTCTTTGTTTATCAATGAGTTGACTCTGGAAGTTATTAGTAATGGTAGACATGGTGCACGATTCATAGATGACACTTTAGAAATATTTTTACTCCTTTTGGCTGATGATGTAGTGTTAATTTCAGAGACAGTTGTTGGGCTGCAAAGACAATTAAATAGTTTAGAAAAAGCGTCAGGTTCACCACAGTTAAAGGTTAATATGTCAAAATGTAACATTATAGTATTTAGAAAAGGGGGGTATCTTGCAGAGCGGGAAAGATGTTCTTATAATGGAAGCGTTATGCCAGTTGTGAATGTATATAAGTATCTAGGAATATATTTTTCAACACGACTAAGTTTTTCATTTGCCTGTAGAGATCTGGTAAGTAGAGCAAAGTATCCTTTATTGTGTATTCTGAGAAACTAATGCAATTAATAATGACTCTCTTACGTTATTTTCTGAAGTTGTTTGATGCCCAAATTCAACTATGGTGGAATATGGTGCTGAGTTATGGGGCTTAGCGCAGGTGTTGTGGAAATTGAAAAGATTCATTTGTATGCCTTGAAGAAATTTCTAGGCATATCAATCAAACACCCAATGACTTAGTTTATGGGGAAACTAACAGGTATCCAATTAGTTTAATTTCCATGGTAAAGTGTATTCGTTATTGGCTAAGCTCACACAAATGGAATCACATAGACTACCCATAAAGCTTTATAAATGTTAATGAATTTAGATGCCAGAAGTAAGAAAAACTGGGTATCGAGTATAAGACTAAAATTATATGAATATGGTTTTGGTTTCCTTTGGGAAAATCAAGGTGATGGGGACATAACTGGGTATATTTATGCGTTTCGGCAACGACTGGTGGATTGCAGATGGCAGACATGGTCTTCACATGTTCAGGAGAGTGATCGATTTGATATGTACAGAATGTTGAATCCTTTGCATTGTGTTCCAGTATATGTATCAATGCCCATAGAGTGACATCTGAAACGAATAATGACTAAATTTAGATTTTGTATTTCTGATATACATTTACATTCTTATGGTTATAAATCTGTCAATTCTAAATCTGTCAATTATCGTTATTTGATATGTCCATTATGTCATGGTGTCTTGAAAATGAACTCCATTTAGTTTTGTCTTTGCCTGAGACTAAAAGAGCTACTAAGAACAATTGATTCTTTAAAAGTATTTTCGGCAGCCTGTTTTGTTTTCAAATGATTATGATGATGGGAAAATGTTAACCAAACAATTGCAATAAAGCTTGTATATTTACACAAAGTGTTAAAGTACCAGTATGTTGATCAAACATGAGTTGTCTTAATCTGTGAAAATTACAAAGTGTGTGTTCTACCTTGTATATAACCCCTTATAAGGGGCAATGGCCTTTATGAATAAATATCAGAATCAGGATCTTCTCTCTCTCTCTCTCTCCATTAAAGGTAGACTTATATAATATTCTACAAATACTCTTGGAACTTCTTATGTCCTTTCTTACAACAGGAAATTGTGTTTCAATAGCTACGTTTCCACATCCATACTAAAACCATTCATTTGGATTCCACAGGGATCATCTTGGACAATTCTCTTTTCATTATACATAAATGACTGCCTCTCCATATCAAATCTAAATGCAAACTTTTTGGCTGACGAACAACATACATAAAGCCTATGACAATACTTCTTGCAAAGACTTTGCAAATAGCATGATGATCATGTCAATTGGGATGAACAAAAGGAATGTCTATACACCCCAAAAAACACAATGCATGCTTATCATGCATCAAAGGGAGTGATTGGCCTTTGGCTGGATGGGGGACGGGACAGCGGGTGTGTCTTCTCTGTGTTTGTTGTTGTTTTTGTGCTTTTTACTCTGTTCAGCACAAAACAAATGTTATATCTTCGTGTTTGTGATGCACCGGCATTGCTGGTCAGATTAGTTTTCCCTTAATATCTTTTCCATTTTGATTACTTGAATATAATTATAATTTTCATTTTTGATAATTTTCCAAAGTTTCAATGACTGTATGATTTGTGTTCAAATTGATATTGTGGTCCTTGTGACCATTTTACTGTAACTGCTGCCCTGTGATAAAACTGCATTTGAAACACGAAATCAGATCCCCATCCACAACTACCCAGCGTTGCTACTTCCACCATATGACACTTACTGCTGGAAGACTTGAGGATAGCTTGATGGGTTTTACCATACCAAACCGACTTAAAACACACTTTTCAATCTTAGGAATCAACAGAGCAAACTGCCCACATACATCAGCACCTGTGGCCCCATACAATCCCTTCTCCCTCCTCGCTTCGACGTCACTTCCGCTACCAGTAACCAAGGATACTCCGCTTGGCTTCCCTCTGATCAAACCTGCTTCGTTGTTGTAAATGACTGAAAAACGGTTCTGATAGTTAGGTGTATCACGATGTTTTGAAACGTAATCCCCAACTTGCCAGTTCTTTCACCAGCTTCTACACCTGACTCCTCAATCAAATTTTCGTTGCTCTCCCACTCTCCAATCTTCTACAATCCACTTCATCCACTGTCCTCTGACTGTTATCTAATTCACCACAGTTATCATCAACCTCTCTGCCTCCATCAAACCTCCTTAGCAGTGTTTGTTCAATGTGCTATTGTTGCCAGAAGGTAAAGCTGATCTTATTCTGATTTGTCTTCTGAACAGAATATTGATATACTAGTTCTTACAGAACCTAGGTTAAAAAACGATACAGTCATTGAAAAAAATAAAACAAATGACACCACTGGTTATAAAATCTTTCTCTTCCCGACCTGCCGTGGCGGTGCATTGCATCGTTTTATAAAGATACACTCAAACTGTCTTTCTTTCTGGGGGTGTTCACTCTTTCTTGTTCACCTGAATCTTTCGAAGGGTATGTGAACTCAACCTCAATAACATGGGCCACTTATTACTTTCTGCTGTCTTTACGTCCACTCCTAGCGTAAGGAATAATCTGACATCTTCATCTTCATCAGAGTTTAGTCACTCCTGGATCTCTACAGCCTCTCTCCCAGAAAGCTTATCATTCTCGTGACTTACTTCATTTTGATAACCAATCTTCTTCTGATGTCAACGTGCATTTCTCTTTTCTTTGTCAAACCACTCTCTTTCTCAGCTGGTATAATGAAGCAACGCACAGATCAGGACATATTTTAGATGGCTTATTACTGGATATTTCCCCAAGATCTGAACACATCTGTTATCTATCCTGATGAATTCTTTTGATCAGTCCACTGTTCTTTTTTCTCTAATTAATGCAAGCATATCAGAAAGAAAAGTGTGTCACCGTCAACAACCTCAAGGCATAGATTATTCAAACTTTCTCTTCACAAGCGGCTGAACGCTTTCACAAACCTTGACAACAATAAACCTCTAAACACTACATGATGTTCTCAGCCAACTGCTTGATGAGCATGCACCTCTCATCGGACCATCTCATTCCTGATAGGCCATGTTGACCATGGTACACCCATGACATCCTGGTTTCGCAAAGCCAAACGATGGCAACTAGCTCGGCAGTGGCGAAAAGCAAAAATGGAAAT
Organism: Rapana venosa; assembly: GCA_028751875.1. Taxonomy (NCBI): domain Eukaryota; kingdom Metazoa; phylum Mollusca; class Gastropoda; order Neogastropoda; family Muricidae; genus Rapana; species Rapana venosa. Next base: position 988,639 of record CM054154.1, on the reverse strand, counting down.
TATTAAGCAGCTCTTCGAAAAAAGTAAACAAAGTCAAAGTCATTAATTCTGTAGAAAAAACAATGCATTACTCTTCTCAAGTTTTTGAGCCACGTAATGAAATCTTCTTTTCCCTCAATCTATTCTTGATCTTGTGAAAGGCAAGCCCTTCTTCCTTCTATCAAAACCCCTGAACTTCCTTCTTATATTTTTGCATTCTATTCTGAAAAAGTCCATAACATTCGCTCCAATCTGGATCAGGACTCCTTTCCAGCCTGTACTTCTGATCCTAATTTCTCTGGCACTCCTCTCCTTTCTTTTCATCCGACAAGTGAGAAAGAATCACGTAATTCCCTGAAATAAAAAATGACTATAAACTCATGTGAACTTGATCATACCTGCTTCTCTTTTTCACTCAGTGCTACCAAATTTCTACCACTATCACGAAAATAGTGAACTCTTCTCTTGTTTCAGACAGTTCCATTCAGCTCTCAAAACTGCTATAGTCACACCTCTACTCAAACAGGCATGACCTTGACCCGTAAAATTCTGAAGAATTATCGACTGTTTCCATTCTACCTTTTATTTCTTAGTCTTGGGAAAAGTGGTTTCTCAACTGCTCAAACAAACCACCCTCTCTCAACAATCTTCTTCCCTGAGTTTCAGGTCTGCCTATCGAGTAAACAAGCACAGAACCACCCTTAATACACACTTTTAACAAGCTTCTACTAGCTTCTGACTCAAGGAAAAATCTCCTTTTATTACTTGACTAAAGTTATCGGCAGCCTTCGATACTATAGATACTCAATTCTTCTCTCTCGTCTTCAAAACGTTCGGTGTTACTGACGCAGCCTACTGGTCTTAGTTCATAACTTACGACCTGATCCAGGACAGTTGCAGTAAACAAGGATTCAATCAATACTGCCAAATGAAAGCAGAGTCCCACAGGGATCAGTTCTAGGCCGGTTCTGTTCACTCTTTTACACTGCCCCACTGTCAATATAATTAAACCTCATCAAATCACCCATCATTTTTACGCAAGTTGACTTCAGATTTCAAAGCAGTGTTACTCCTGAAAATTGCCTTCTCTCCTGGCAAATTATGGCCCACAGCTTTGAAGATATTCCAACTGGATGACACAGAACAATTATAGCTCTAAATGCAGTTAAAACGAAGCCATGCTTGTAAGGACCAAACAAAACTTATATTCCATTACAACATCTTCATAGAATCGGCAATGCATCAGTCCTCTATCACTGCTGTGAAGTACCTAGGTGGTTGTTATCGGATAACACACTCTCTATGCAAAAATTCATCACCCTGGACCTGTCAGTCGTGCTACTATCAGTTACAGCGTATTCTGCAATTCAAAAATACCTGTCCACACTGATGCAAAGCCAAACTTGTCACATTCTCATTCTTTTTCACGGTCTGGACTTTTGCAATTCTCTTTTGTCTGGTCTGCCAGCATCATCTATCATCCTTTCAATGTATACAAAATCGCAGCTACTAGTCTCTCCGAAAGAAAAATCGGAGCACATTACCCTCTTGCGCTATCGCCACTGGGCTGCCTGTGCCACAGAGAGTTAGATTATAAGATCAGTACCTCTGAACAAATGTTCCACAAAAACTGCACCTCTACCTAATGTGAATGTCGTATCTTTTTACACTCCTTCACAGTCCCTCCGCTCTGCTGCAGATACTGTGCTACAATTACATAGATTCAACCAATCATGTTGGCCGCCGCTCTTTAACTATTTCGGGTCCATTCCATCTGGAATGAGATCCCTCTCTCTCTTCGCCAGACGCTAGCTATGACACTTTTAAATCAAGCTCAAGGACATATTATTTAAATCTTAAGATTTCCTCCCCTCCTGTCTCATGGGGAGTGAGTTTTGGCCTTTGCGTGGATGGCAGAGGGTGTATCTCTCGTGTTGAGTATTGTTTTTTGTGCCTTTTTTCTACGATCAGCAACTCACATTGTTATCTACGTGTTTGTGATTTCACGTGCTTGACTGTCAGATAGGTTTTTCCTTATTATCATTATCATTTCGAATTACTTTAATTTATAATTTTCATTTTTCTGATAAATTTTTGAAATTAAACTGATTGATGATTTGGTGTTCAATGACATTCTGGTCCTTGTTGACAAGTTGCTGGTACCCTGCTGCCGTGTAAAAATTGCACCAGGAAACTCAGATCTCCCCCACTACACACCAGTGCTCCTCTTCCAACAGTTATGACATTCCTGCGAAGATGAGAGCTTTTTGCTCTCACATGGGTTTTACACTATACCAACGAACTTAAAACAACACATTTCAACCCTTAGGAATAATCACCACAAAACTAAAGATGGTTACGTGCCGGCAGACATTGTGGCCAGCAGCCCCCCTACATCATCTCCATCCTCATTTCTGACGTCACTACGTAGGTCCTTATCAAGGACAACACTTCTTCGCTTCCCTTGATCAACCTGCTTCGCCTGTGTTATGATTTGATAAAAAAAACGTGTTCTGATATTGTCTGTATCATGGTATGTACATGCAACTGGAACCCCCATACTTCCCCTAGTTCTTTCACCAGATTTCCACGGACTCTAAATCCAAACATTTGTTGCTTTTCCATCTCCACCTCTTTACTAATCGCCTTATCCTCTTCCACTGACAGTAGATCCTAATTCACCACAGTTATTCATCAACCTCTCCTGCTCCTTCTAACTTCCTTCACATGTGCTTGTTCATCGTGCCAATCTGTCTGCTCAGAGGGTAAAGCTGATACAATTCTGATTTCATCTCTGAAAGCAATTGATCTAACATTTCTTAAGAAACGTGGTTAAATACAACACAGTCATGAACAAAATATAAAACAACTGACACCACCTGGTTATAAAATATTCTCTTCCGACCTCCTGGAGGGTGGCATTGCCATGTTTATAAGATAATCAAACTGCTCTTTTTTCTGTCCCTACCTTCCTTTCTCACCTGAATCTTTTTGAAGTCTGTGAACTCAACTTCAATCACACTGGCCACTCTATTACTTTTGCTGTCCTTACCGTTCCACTCCAAGCGCAAGTGTAATCTGACATCTTCCATTTTCATCAAGAGTTTCAGTCACTCCTGGATCAATACAGCTCTCTCCCAGAAAGCTATCATTTCGGTGACATTAACTTCATTTGATAACGTCTTCTTCTGATGTCAAGTTGTTGTCTCTTTTCTTTGTCATACCACTCGATTCTAGCTGGGAAACGACAGCAAACACACAATCAGGACATTTTTTAGACTGGCTTATTACTGATATTCCCAAGATCTGATACATCTGTAACTTCACTGTTGAAACTACTTTTTGATCCATTCGTGGTACTTTTCTCTTTAAATATGCAAAGCTATCAGGAATAAAAATTATGTCACCCATCGCACCTTTAGGCCATAGATATTCAAACTTTCTCTTCACAAAGCTGCTTGAACGCTATTCAAACCCTCTGCAACAATAACCCTTAAAACACTACAATGATGTCTCAGCAAATGCGTGATGAGCATGCACTCCAGACATTCCTGGCTGATGGCCATAGTTGCGCATGGTACACATGACATCTGGTCGCAAAGACAAACGCAGGAACTAGTGGCGAAAAGCAAAAAACGGAAAGGAAATTATAAGCAGTCTTCCGAAAAAGTACAAGTCAGTCTTTATTTCTTTCAAAAAAACCAAGTATTACTCCTTTCAAGTTCTTGATGCCACGTCTATGAACTCTCTCTTTTCCCTCACATCTACATCTGCTTGGATTGTGAAGCTGGCCCTTGCTTCTATAAAACCACTCTGATTCCTTCTATATTTTCTGTATTCTTTTCTGGAAAAAGTCTCTAACATTGGCCTCCAAACTGATTAGATTCTTTCCAGCTGCACTTCTGATCCCCAATTTCTGGCACTCTCTTTTTCTTTCAACCGAAGTGAGAAGAATCATGACATTTCTGAAATAAAAGACTATAAAATATAGAGATCTTGTTCCCTATTACCTGCTTCTCTTTCACACCGTGCCTACCATCAACTCATACCCGCTATCAGGAAAATAGTTTTAACTCATCTTCTTGTTCAGGAAAAAAACCATCAGCTCTAAAATGCTATAGGTCACACCTCTACTCAAAGAGGACTTGCCTAACATTCTGGTAGAATATAGACCTGTTTTCCATTCTACCTTTTAATTCTAAAGTCCTTTTGAAAAAGTAGTCCTCAAACAGATCAACAACACCTTTTCTCAACAATCTTCTTCTGAGTTTCAGTCTGCCTATCGCGTCAATCACAGCACTGAAATACCACTTAGTTTACACACTTTAAAACACGCTTCTACACTTCTGACTGGATAATCTCCCTTCTCACTCTACTCGACGTATAGCAGCTTCGGATACTATAAGCCCACTCATTTCCGCTCCCGTTCTTCAAAAAACGTTGTGTCACTGGCATAGCCCTCACTGGCTTAATTCATACCTTACTGACCGATTCAGGAGCAGTTGCAATAACAAGATCACAACAATACCTGCCAAAATGGAATGCAGAGTCCAACAGGGATAGTTTTCTAGGCCATGTTCTGTTCATCTTTACATTGCCCACTGTCTCATTATAATAAAACCTATCAAATAACCATCATTTTCGAGATGACTCACAGATTCAAAGCAGTGTTACTCTGAAAATCTGCTTCTTCCTGACAATATTTGACTGCTGCTTTGGAAGATCCCCGTGGGACTCCCGGGGTATGCTTGCAAAAGCAAGCATTGCAAGAATAGGAATCTCTGCCTCCAACCAGGCATGTCGTAAAAGGCGATAAGGTGGAACCTTCCCCCAGGTAGGGGGTTAGCACAGGGTTAACAACCCTGTTGGTACAAAAAATTTGTACGGAAACAGCAAAAAGAATAACAATACTGGTGATGTGACAGGCTTCCTGAGTCATCGGAGATGCTGGTATGACTGTCAGTGGTGAAAGGCCGAAAGGGAGCCATTGACAGAAGCTGGAGTCTTAAGCGCCAATATAAGACAAAAATAGGATCCTGGAACGTTGAGAACATGTTCAAACAGGAAAATAGCGCAAGTTACAGAGAGTTGAGATGCTATCACTTTTGCATATTCTCGGAAATTAGTTTTTTTTTGTATAAAAATTATAGAAAAGGGTTAAAAAGCCGATGGACAGAGGATCATGCAAATACAGAGCCAGACACAAGGGAGGACAGGTGCTGTACAGTGGTAGAGATGAAGCCAACACCATGAGGGGAGTAGCAATTATCATGAAAGAAAGGAATGGAGAAATGGCTCTTGATGGAGTGAAGGAACTATAACAGCAGGATGATGGGGATAAGATGAGTAGCATGCTAATACCACAATATACAGTGCTATGACCAACCAACGACATGTAGAGAGAAAGAAAGGATAATTTATGAACAATTACAGGTGAAATGGAGAAAACACAACCTACAGGACTGAGGATGTGATGGGTGACTAAATGCAAAGTCGGAAATGACAACACAATTATCAAGAAAAGAGGCCATGGGAAAAGAAGGATGTGGACAGCATAAATGACAACGGAGAAAGATTGGTGGAAATCTGCATGACAAAAACCTGGCCATGTGTGGATGTAGCGGACATTAATGGACATTATTTGCACCCTGAGATCCACAGTTACCTGGTGTTCCCCAATTGATGAGACAAAAACCAGATCGACCACTTGTATCAATGGGACATGGTGGAGACCGCTCCTAGATGTAATAGTATGGAGATGAGCCGATGTTGGCAGTGGATCACCACCTTGTCATGCAACCCTAAACGTGAATAGCTGAGAACAAATGGATTGGGAAATACCAAGACACAACATTGTGATGTGAATAGATGCGCAACACCAAAGTTAAAGAGTGAGTTCACCTCAGCTCAAAAACAAGTTCAAGCACTGGTGGATACTGGAAAACTACACACCTCCTGACTCGACTAATTAAAACAACATGTGGAAACCCGTCGGACAGCCTAACACGAGCCCAGCGAAACGTGGGCTTAGGACGAGAAAGAGGAAGAGAAATAGGTGGATTAAGCAGACACCTGGCAAGCATTGCGAACATGAGAGATGAAGAAGAACAATTTAGAGACAAAGTCAGAGCGGATAATAGAGCGAGGTACCAACTACAGTAAGAGGAAGCAACAAACTGTGATGAGAATGACAAGAAGACAACAAAATGGTACCTACATGGAATGATATTGCAAGACAAGCAGAGAGGCTCGCGCCAAGGGAACAGAAAGGTGTTCTAAGATCATAAGATGTCATGGCACGTACGGAGAACCCGAAACACCAATCCTAGAATAAACAAGGCAAATACTTACACAGAGAAGCAGAAACAGGATGCAAGAGGGCAGAACATTTCAAGGCAGTTCCCTTCAACTGGCACACCAATGAAGATGCAGATGTACAAGATCTGATGCCGATCTCAATAGAAACAGCTCACCACCAAGAAGGAAGAGATTATAGCAGGCAATCATGCTCTCTCAAGAATGGAAAAGGCCCTGGCCGGAAACCTTCAACGCAGATTTTTCAAGGGCAGATCCAGAGTTTGCATCTTTAGTTCTACAGCCACTTTTGCAGTTATGGGAGGAGAAAAAACGCTGCAGCGGATTGGGACAGAAGGAGTATCGTGAAGATCCCAAGGAAAGGAGCCTGGAACATTGTAACCAACTGGAGAGGAATCCTCTGTATCTGTTTCCCCCGCAAGATTTGGCAAGATCATCATCGGACGAATTCAGAGGCAGTGGACCAAAGCGAAAGAACAAGGCAGGTTTTAGAAGGAAGAAGATGATAGACCAGATCTTCACTTGCGCAAACATCATCGACCAGTGACGGAATGGCCGAGGAAGCTGTAATTACTTCGTAGATTTGAAAAAGCCTTTGACAGCATTATTGAGAAAGCTGTATGGCGCTTACTCCGAGCATATGGAATTCTACAGAGATTATTCAAGTATTAAGAGCTTCTAAACAACTTCACGTGAGGAGTAGGCCACAGCCCAATACCGTTCAGTGTACAAACGGTTCGGTCATACAAGGATGCCCCATGTCAAGCAACTCTTCAACCTGACAACTGATTGGGTGATGAGACAAAAATAGCTGACGTAGGGCATCAGATGGACCTTCTCAACGCTTTGTAGACCTAGATTTTGCCGTCGATCTGGATGCTCTCACTACCCACCTCACATTCAGAGAAAGACATTTCCCGTCCAGCACTTGCACAGAAGTAGTCTAAAAATCAGTCGAGAAGACAGAGGTGATGACACTGAACGTTCAGAACCCCTCACCGGTCACAGTGAATGGAGAAGATTTACCAACAACTGAAGAGTTCACATACCTCGGGAGCACTGTTAGGCAAGACGGCGGAGCAGGCAGCGACATCAAGAACCGGATTAGCAAAGCAAGAAATGCTTATAGAAACCTGAACAATGTGTGGAAATCGTCCCAGTACAGCACCAGAACCAAACTAAGACTATACCAGAGCTGTGTACTTTCCACCCTTTTGTACGGCTGGGAGTGCTGGAGGATGACTGAGAGTGACCTCGACAAACTATCCACATTCCACACGAAGAATCTCAGAAGAATCTTGCGCATCTTCTGGCCTGAGACCATCTCCAACCAAGAACTTTTTGCCCGTTGCAACCAAGAAAGCATGGACAACATCATCATGCATAGGCGATGGGGATGGATA
>CM054154.1:890942-975942 GCA_028751875.1 Rapana venosa | reverse complement strand
CTTCCATTATATAATATCAGCAAAGTTTTACTTTACAAATTTATGAAAATACATTCGTAAATCAGATTATGGATACTTAAAATCTTCACAACTTGAAGTGTAGGTTTGAAGGTCAGCTTATCAAGTGCTATAATATCAGTTAATCTGACCATATTTATTTTGTGACAAATTGAAGTCGTATTCGGTATATGGGATGGATGCGAGACTAAGAGATGACTTTTGTAACCGATATACATAACTGCTTGTTTTGTTGGTTTTGTAAGGCTGTGGAAGGTGGGGTAGACCTGGACCACTTGATGGCCTAATTTTTTTCTTCTTCTTCCTTTTTTGTCATGTTTCTCCCAGGGGAGGTTTGACATTGATGAGTCTTCTCCATCTCTCTGTTTTGAGCTTCCTCCTTATTTATGCCCCTTTCTCTAAGATCATCTGCAACACAGGCAGCCCAGGTCTTGCTAGGTCTTCCCTTTGGTGATGGCCTAATTATATTATATAATCTATTAATCTTGACTAAGACTGTAGGAGGGTGGAGAGGCAAAAGGGAGTGTAGAGGATAAGGAGAGCGCACACAAACACTCAGAGAGGCACGCATGCTTGCACGCACACGCGCACGAACACACACACAGTAACACACACACACACACACACACACACACACACACACACACACACACACACACACATTGTTAGCCTATTACTATTATAAGCAGCTCATGGTTATGTCTATTTTCTCCGTGTATCATTCATTCAACCTTACAAACAAACACACTTATATTACTTCTATCTCCTTCTCTTTCCCACTGGCTTACATCTGTATTATACCAGTGAACCATCTATAAGCGCGATTCGCAAGTATCTGTCTACTGATGCAACTTCCAAGCTTGTCACATCTCTCATTCTTTCACGTTTAGATTACTGTAATTCTCTTTTGGCTGGCCTACCAGCATTATCTATCCACTCTCTTCAACGCATACAAAACTCTGCAGCTCGACTGGTCTTAAGAAAGAAAAAATCTGAACACATCACTCCTCTTCTGCGATCTCTTCACTGGCTGCCTGTCTCACAAAGACTGGAGTATAAAATCAATACCCTCTGTTTCAAATGTCTCCACAAATCTGCACCCTCTTATCTCTGTAACTGTCTTCACCTGTACACTCCATCCCGTTCCCTTCGTTCAGCCGCAGATACTTTGTGCTTTCGAACACCCAGATTGAAACAAACCACTGTTAGCTGTCGCTCCTTCTGTTTCTGGTCCATCCACCTGGAATGACCTCCCTCTTTTACTTCGCCAAAAGCCTTCACTTGATACTTTCAAAAGACTGGAGTATGAAATCAATACCCTCTGTTTCAAATGTCTCCACAAATCTGCACCCTCTTATCTCTGTAACTGTCTTCACCTGTACACTCCATCCTGTTCCCTTCGTTCAGCCGCAGATACTTTGTGCTTTCGAACACCCAGATTCAAACAAACCACTGTTGGCCGTTGCTCCTTCTCTGTTTCTGGTCCATCCACCTGGAATGACCTCCCTCTTTCACTTCGCCAAAAGCCTTCACTTGATACTTTCAAATCCAGCCTCAAAACACACTTATTTCCTACCTGAGACTTTCCCCCCACATATCTGTCCCTAATTTTCAACAGCATCTTTCACCTTCTAAGTGTTGTTTCGCGCGTGTGTGTGTGTGTGTGTGTGTGTGTGTGCATGTGTGTGCGTGCATACGTGTGCGCGCGCATGGATTTGAAATCTGTTGTTTATTATGTTTAAGGAGAGTTGCATGCCTGTAAATGATTGAGTGCAAGTGCTTCGATTTGTTTGTTTTTTACAAGATTCAGTGCTATATAAATTCCATATATTATTATTATTATATTCTCAAAACCTTGCTATTTTTCAAGTTGTTGTCTATAACTATAAGATAACATTACACTGTTTTTCTTAATAATGAAGAAAACTTAAATCCCAGTGGAACTGCAGATCTGTGAGTGTGACAACAAATCTGCCATATCTTATTCAGCATCTTGCTTCGTTCAGATCTGATGTTTTAGTTCTACAGTCTTTAAACATAACTAGAAACAGACAGCCCGATCTAAAAAAAATCATTATTATCCACCAGTCCATGAAGTTGTTGCAAATGATTCTGCAAAGATACAGGCTGCCATTAAATGTGCATAAGGAGTAGAATATAATGTATGTACCTTGCTTGTTCCAACAAATGTACCAAATCTACTCTTGTGTTGCATGCATAAAACTCACCAAATCTATCGATCTAAACATTGTTTATGTATATTTACCTAAAGGCCCCAATGACATTGACAGCAACACAGAATGGATACAAGTGCACATTACCAGATCCTAATAAGAAATGGTTAATTTGTGGGGATTTCAATGCACACTCCCCCTTCTGGGATAAAGACTGTGCATCGGTAACCAGTCATCAGTTTATTGAAAACATCAATTCTTGTCTTTTTCCACTTAATGACAGCAATGTTACAAGAATCCCAGATGTTTCGAATCAAAGACGTTGCACTTTAACGCCTTTAGATCTATCTTTTATTTCTCTATCTCTGTTCCCAAGTGTAACTGGAAAATAGAAGGCAATACTTTAGGAAGTGATCATTTTCCAATTGCTATCACTCTTAATGATAACTCTTTACAATGTGATAAAGAAAAAAATGTCATCTCAAAAAAAATATATATATAAATACAATTATTGTTTTGCTGACTGGAACAAGTTGAAAGATATTTTGGCACAGATTAATACTTAAAGTATCAAAAGCATTGATGTTGATATTTTTTTATGCAGATCTGAAAGAATATGTATTACAAGCAGCTGATAGCTCTATCCCTAACTTAAGTAAGTGTTCACCCATAAAGTCACAAAAGCACTTGGTAAATATATGGTGGAATCCTGCTTGTCAAAAAGCTATGAATGACAACAAAGCTGCATGTAAAACATATAAATAAGAAAGAAAACGTCCGAAAATCATTTTCTTATGAAAAAAGCAAAATTGTTTTGTGGTAAAACTGTTGAACAAAGCAAACGTCAATTTTGGTCTGCCTTTTGCTTACAAGAAGTTAACACTCATAACGATCTACAAAAGGTGTGAAATAGATTTAAAGATATGAAAAGTGGTATTAAACTTCCTAACTGTCCCATCAAGATTAAAGACAAGGAACTTCTAACTAATTCAGAGAAAGCTGATACTTTCATAGAAATGTTTACAGACAAAATGAGTGATAGAAGTCTTTCAGAAAAGTGCAAAGTGTATAGAGAAAAAGAAGCACAAAAAGATATGTATCAGGATCCAGTGTGAGAAAATAATCACTAGTGTGTCAGTGCTCATGGGATATACCTGGAGACAGCTGGAGAGAATAGCCCAGGACAGAGGACTCTGGCGGACTGTTGTTGGCGGCCTATGCTCCAGGGGGAGTGATGGGCCTAAGTAAGTAAGTAATGTCAGTGCTCCCCTAACACTGCAAGAGGTTAAAGATGCTCTCCCATCTCTTGGGACAAAAAGAACATCCTTGGTATAGATGCTGTTTTTAATTTTTTTTTAATTGAAACAGCTGCCAGAAAACTGGATAATGTTATTGCTTGATTTATTCCAAAGCTACTGGTCTCAGGGGATCATTCCCACACTTTTGGAAATATTCCATTTTAGTGCCAGTCCCAAAGCAGGGTAAATCTAAAAGTGATAAGAACAGCTACAGACCAATTACTTTAACTTCCCACACATGAAAACCAACTGATAAATTACTGTGATAAAAAACAAATAATCCCTATTAGTCAAGCTGGTTTTCGTAATGGGAGATCCACAGATGATCATGTGATTAAACTCATTATGCAGATCAAACATCAATTTGCTTGTAGGAAGAATGTGCCTGCCACATATTTTGATATTTATTAGAAAGTATATGATTGGGTTTGGCATTAATGATTACTGTATAGATTAAAATCTGTTGTCTTATCTGGAAATATCTGTCATTAAGAAAGATGCATGCAGGCTGAAGTTGGAAATTCCTATTCTACTTTACGATTTCCAACAATGGGTATTCCACAGGGATCAGTTATTGCACCACATCTTTTCAATATTCTTCTTTAAGATCTCCCTAAGTCTCTCAAGTAATGCTATCCATGTTCAGTATGCTGATGACATTTGTATGTGGATGAATGTCACAATGAAAAAGAAAACACCAAAGAGGCATCTAAATCATTTGATAAATATGTATCAGTCGGAGTTAAACAAACTTAATGACTACATCTTTGAGAATTGTCTGTCACTGTCTCCTGAAAAGACTAATCTCGTACTTTTCAGTAATGGTGCTAACCCACCAGTTCTACCTGCTTTCCAGATAGATGAAAAATCAAACTGAATGTCAAAGTCCTTTGGATGAGACTATAAACCGAAGCCCTGTGTTTGAACGCATGCAGAACATCTTGCGCACACCTTAACTGTCTTGACCCCAATACGGCCGCAGCCGACAATAACAGCAGCCGCCGCTAGATTCCAATCTGACCGCAGCCGACAGTTGGTGCTGCCACGTGGGCAGTACTTTTCCATCACACACAGATCTCGTGGTTTTTACACTATGTGTCTGAAAATTAGTGGGGCGATGCAGGGAGGGTGTCAGAGGGTGCCAGTGATAAATTTAGACCACTAACATGTGTGTAGTGGGGAGGGAAGGAAGAAATAACAGCCAGCGACCGGAACGCTTTTCAATCGTAGCAGCATGGCGAAAAAAAATGGCATTTTTTTTAGTAGCAGATGATTCGTCTGATTAGCGAGAGGATTAATTTAATGTTATTGTCTTGGAAGTAGAAGCATTTGAACGAGAATTGTTAAGTGAGCTCAATATTAAACTCTTAGGAGGAAGAGGAGGAAGGAAAGGCTGCAGTTAGGGAGAAGAGTGAGCCGGAAAATAATGTGCTACAGGGCACATTCCTGACCTGTGCTTCACACACTGACTGTGGAGAAATTTGACCTCCTGGCCCGTCTGCGGCATAGACAGCTAAAAACGTGATGCCTTTTGACTGTTTTCTCATTAATACCACAGTTTTGCTTTGAAACTGCAATGGCAGAAACGAACAGATATGCCGATAACGGAAATAGCAAGAAGGAAAATAAAATAGGTCTTCGGTCTGCCAAGGTTCGACAGGTGACAGCAATGGGTACACCCCCTACACATCTATAATTTGTGCTTTTTGTGGTGTGATGTGACCCTGTGCCACCACTACGACTACTTTAGAGACTACCAACAGTAAAATTTTGTAGGGTTACAGAAGTTATGTGTTGTTTCGAATTTGTCACACCTGTGCTGTGACACTGGTGACAGTGTGACAGTCATGTACAATAATACACTTCTGTACACTTAACAAACATGTGGTAGCGCACACAGATATGAACTGCAATATAAAGGTCACATGTTGATTGAATATGACTTGTTTCCAAAAGAAAAAATAGTTAAACAAAACTTCTGTCTCCTCGAGACATACCATAAAACAACAGGTGCTATGGGGACATTGTGTGACACATCCTTGAAGTACTATTGCATATAACCATTGGTAAACACATCAGCTGGGTATCAGTTCCTTATTCGACATTAACATGCATGAACTATTGTCAAATCCATGCAGGATTTGCTGTTTTATCATATATACCATACTTTAACCTGTGATTGGTGACAAATAAGGTGACAATGACAAGACATCTGGTGACCAGACACATAAACTTGCGCCTAAATGCAAGTACAAAGACATACCTAGCTTGTGACAAAATTTCAGCTTGATAGCTTGTCATGCACACACACAATTATCTTAGGAGTAAAGTAAGTCAGTTGGGGGTAGAAAACCTTCAAAGAATTCAAAATCTACAGGCAGTTTAGCTCTGTAGAATCCAACAACAATAGGGTTAAATCCAGTTCCGCTTTTTGGAAGAGTAGGCCATTGTGTGCCGGTGGAAACATGACAAAATTTACAAAACTGCATACATACGGGAACTGGATGTAAAGAAGCACATGAGTGCTTATTCCATTATCCTCGATATAAAAGAATAAATATAAAAGCATAAATAAAATAAATAATACAAATAATGGGAAAGGTTTGGAATATAAATCTATGGTGAAGTTTTTAGGGGTACATTTTACATCGACACTAACTTGAAATTACCACATTGAATACGTAAATACTAAAGCTCAGAAAAGTCTTAACCTCCTGAAAGTTATTAGTAAGCAATAGTGGGCTCATGATGTAGCTGTTTTAAAACATCTGGCATTATCTCTTGTATGTTCTAGACTCATCTATGGCCAGGAAGCACTTTTCAATGCTCCAAAGTCTTAATTACAGACAATGACCAGACTAGACTGTAAGGCTTTTCCATTAGCTTTGGGTGTACCTGTTCATGCCCACTGCTTTGAAGATATTCAAAACTGGATGACACAGAACAAATTACAGCTAAATACAGATAAAACTGAAGCCATGCTCGTAGGGACCAAACACAAACTCTCCTCCATTACAACAGGTTCAATAGAACTCGCAATAATCAGTCCCTCTATCCACTGCTGTGATGTATCTAGGTGTTGTTATTGACAACACACTCTCTATGTAAAAATTCATCACCCAGACCTGTCAGTCGTGCTACTATCAATTACGGCATATTAGTGCAATTTGAAAGTACCTGTCCACCGATGCAACAGCCAAACTTGTCACTTCTCTCATTCTTTCACGTCTGGACTATTGCAATTATCTTTTGTCTGGTCTGCCAGCATCATCTATCCACTCTCATCAACATATACAAAACTCTGCAGCTCGACTCAATCTCAGAAAGAAAAAATCTGAGTACATAACCCCTCTCTTGTGATCTTTCCACTGGCTGCCTGTGCCACAGAGAGTAAATTATAAGATCAGTACCCTCTGTTACAAATGTCTCCACAAAACTGCACCCTCCTACCTCTGTGAATGTCTTAACCTGTACACTCCTTCACGTTCCCTCCGCTCTGCTGCAGATACCTTGTGCCTACGAATACCTAGATTCAACCAATCCACTGTTGGTCGCCGCTCTTTCTCTATTTCGGGTCCATCGACCTGGAATGAGCTCCCTCTCTCTCTTCATCAGAAACCTAGTTATGACACTTTTAAATCCAGCCTCAAGACATTTATTTCAAACCTAAGATTTCCCCCCTCCTGTTTCATATCAGAACTATCCCACCTTTATTAACCCATGTCCTATCACCCTGCTAAAGTATACGACCTGTGTGAGTGTGTGTGCTTTTGAAAAACATTTGACTATTGAAATTGTATTTCATAGATTTTGTATGCAGTGCACCATGTTTGTAATATCTGTTTGTTTAAACTATTGTTTATCATTGATTGCATGACTGTAAGATTAGATTGAATGCATGCGCTTTGATTTGTCTTTGCAAGATATAGCGCTATATAAGTTCCATTTATTATTATTATTATTATTATTATTATTTGTCATCCATGGGTACTTATAAAGAGATAGGTGTTTTGCCATTAGACAGTTATCCTCAACTTGCTGTGGCTAAATATATCTTACATTGTTCAAAACAAGAAACACATGTAGACATCGAAATTAGTATAAGATCTGATGTCAACCTTCCTAAAAGAGCACATACGATTTGTTCAGTTACCACAGCTAGAACCTATACTTCTCAACTATTTGATAAGGCAGAAATATGTCTTAAAAAATAACTAAGTCAAAGATTAAATTCTCATCTTGTCCGCCACGGGAGCTTCAGAGAGCTGATTTTGACATAAATTATACTTCTTTAACCAAAAAAGGTAATGAAAATATTCTTAGCGCGTCAGTAAAAGAAAATATACAAACTACATATCCAGAACATCTAAAAATCTACACTGACGGTTCACTTTTGACCGACAATGAGGCGGGTGCAGCGTTTGTTATCACATCATTGAAAGTAGACAGATCATTTCATATTGGGAAAAATCAATCTCTATTTACAGCTGAATTATCCGCCATTTTGATGGCTTAATATTGTCTTGTAGATTTTCTTAAAGATACCTTTAAAACACTTTACTGTGTTGATTGCAAGTCGTTTGTACTTGCTTCCAAAAAGTCCAGTTCAAAAGTGAGACAAGATCTTAACTACTGAGATTGGACATCTGATTCATTTTCTGATGTTAGGAGGCACTAGTGTTACTTTTTGCTGGATACCTTCACATTATAGTATGTACTTTAATGAAAAAGTTGACAAAATAGCAAAATGTGGTGCTAAGCATAGTAAAGGGTACTGCAGCATAAATGTCCCCTTAACATTCACGAGGGCTATAGCATGTTACAAAATGCATGTTGGAAACATTTTAAAAAGAAACTAAAAGATATCGGTTCTCCCTGGAATGATGATGTAGCCCATGTATTATCTTTTGATAAGATCAAATGCCATAACTCACATGAATATGAAAATGTGTCTCTGTTTTTAAAACTAAATTTTCAAAAAAAGCAACATGTATCTGTGGCAAAAATATTACCATTGCTCACATTCTTTTAAAATGCAGAGATTTGAAAAACTTTTTACCAGTTTTCACTATCTCTTGCTTAGACTAAGTTAGAGCAAATTCTAAAAGACATTCCATTAATGAAAGAAATTGTATTGTCACAAAGCCAGATTTTTATATTTTAACGATGTTTACTAGTTGTACGAATTGCAACGTAAGTGTTTAAGCTGGTTTTGCCCCCACCTTCAACTTTCTTGTCTTACGGTTTTGTGGGCGTTTTCTATAGTTGTTTAATGGGGATAGTTAGCTATTTGCAACCCCCACCCCCCCCCCCCCCCCCCCATCCCCCTACCCCCCCCCCCCCCCCCCCCCACCCCACACACATGCACTCCCACTTCCCCATCTGATATCATTGATAAGTGGAAGGAGGTTAAACTAAAGAACTACTACTAATGCTGAAGCTGCTGCTGCTGCTAAGCTGAAGAACTACTACTAATGCTGAAGCTGCTGATGCTGCTGCTGCTCCTCTACTACCACCACCACCACCACCACCACACACGCACATGCACGCACGCACACACACACACACACACATGTAAATGCACGCATGCAAGCAGGCAGGCATACACACACATATAATACACACACCTATACTGATATGACTTTACATACTGTCAGATATGTGTTGTGTACACAGTACAGACATGCAGTATAGTATGTGTAGGGATGGGATACTTGATAGCCTGGTGGTTAGAGCTAGAGCATTGTGCTTGTGATGAGACAGCCTGGGTTTGTGTTTGAGCCACCACCAAGGTGCCTGTTCCAGGGTGTTTTTTCCCTGGAGTATTATTAGGGACAGGATAGCTCAGTGGTCGGAGCACTCGATTTCCCCAGCCAAGTTAAGCAGCGTCGAGCGTGGTTACCAGTTGGATGGGTGACCGTTTGCGCGCCTTGGCTTCAGTACAGTTCCCCCAGTTCACCCAGCTGTAAATGGGTACCTGCCCTCTTTAGGGTCAGGGAAGGTAAAGCAGCGAGGGAGAGGAGATGGGCGCCGCCCTCAATATGCTGGCCCTAGAGAAGTGAAGTCTCTGATGCCTCACTCCCCTACGACCTTATAGGTTATGGGACTCCTTTACCTTTACCTATTATGAATGCAGACTCCACTCCTCCAAAAGTCCTTTAGATGAGACTGTAGTATCAGTAGTATGAATCAAGGTTCCATGTGTAAATGCACACAAAACATCTTGTGTGTGTGTATATATATATAATATATATATATATATATATATATATATATATATATATATAATATATGGTGTGTGTGTGTATATATATTATATATGTATGTGTGTGTGTGTGTGTGTATATATTATATATGTATGTGTGTGTGTGTGTGTGTGTGTGGTGTGTATACATGTTTGTATGCATGTATGTTAAAAGCTGTCTTTTGGAAGAATAGGCCATATGTGACCCTCCACCACCCAATGTCACATTGCTTTTGAGGTCAATTCTGAACTGTTAACATGTTATCAATATTCAATTAAAATGCTTTTGAGTGTTGAATTAAATTTTTTTTTAAAAGAGATTAAAACACTATCCCTACATCAAGGGAGAGAACCCCTCTTTCCCAGTACATGTGCACTGTGCACATTTGAATGCTTCTGTAACCTAGTAGTGGGTGATGCGGAGGAAAGAGTTAGTAGAGGGCTGGTTACCCTATAGCGGGTTACCTGTATTGAAAGGGATAAAAATTGGACAATCAGGGATTTTAAAAAAAATATTTTTTTAAGTCATTACAAATTAAATTGCTAGACTCCAGGAAGTGACAAAATAAGAAACTGGTGAATTTTTGCACCATGTGGTCAGGATAAGTGGTTGGGTGTTTTTAAGCATACTTTTATAGCAAAAGTAACTATTCTTCTTCTTCCTTTTTTGTCATGTTTCTCCCAAGGGAGGTTTGACATTGATGAGCCTTCTCCATCTCTCTCTGTTTTGAGCTTCCTCCAATTTATGCCCCTTTCTCTAAGATCATCTGCAATACAGGCAGCCCAGGTTTTGCTAGGTCCTCCCTTTGGTCTCTTTCCATCCACTACAAAGTTCATTGCTCTTTTTATGATGTGGTGGTCTGCTTTCCGTTGAACGTGCCCAAACCAGCACAGTCTATTGCTACTAGCTACAGACTTCAGATCATCAACTTTGCACATTCTCCATAGTTCTTCATTCGTGATCCTGTCTTCCCATTTTGATCTTTGTCATGTAGCGTAGCATTCGGTTTTCCCAGCTCTTCAACAAACGTTCGACGGTTTTTGTGAAAACCCATGTCCCTCTGAGCCACACAGGAGAACAGGTCTGATGCAGGCCTTATATATCAGGCAGCGTCTCTCCAGTGGGATTTTCTGATTTCCGAGCAGACTTGCCAATTCTTTCCTTTTCTTCCAAGCACTTGCAATCCTGGTTCTGACAGCTAAGTCAGATTTTGCTTCGCAGCTCATCATCTCTCCCAGGTAGCAGAATTCATCTACCACTTCTATCTTCCCTTGTTCAAATTTTAGCTCCTTTCCTGCATCGGTATTGTCTTCACCCTTCTTATTCATACAAGTGGGGCAGACAAATACTCCGACCTCCTTCTTCAGACTTTTGAGCTTTGAGCATCTTTTGTGACACCAATATTGACATTTGGAGCATTTGATCGAATTGTTCCCTACACCTTTGTGGCAGACACCCCACGGGTATTTGCCTTGCTTTCTATATGTTCTATGGTTTTTTCCAACTGTCATTGCTTTGGTCTTGTCAATATTTACCTTCATTCCTCTGCGTTCTAATCTCTGTTTCCAATTGCCAAATCTTTGAGTAGCGTCATCACTGTTCTCAGCTACCAGTACTAAGTCATCAGCATACAGCAGTTCCCAGATCTCTTCTGGCCTGTCCACTTCCTTGGATATTTCATTCATCACGAGGATAAAGAGCAGAGGGCTCAATGCTGATCCTAGGTGCACTCTTTTATCTCAAAGCTTTCTGACATCCCAGTTATAGTTTTCACATTTGATCTGGAGTTCTTGTACAAAGTCATAACCATTGAGGAAACAATTCCACCTTGATAATTCAGTACAAGTACCTGGGGTTTATCACAGTTCTTGATTAAACCATTGATGCTGGGTGCAACAGCAAAGTGAGAGGCTGTATGACCAGTGGCTTTCCCACCCATGGAATTCCACTTTACAGCTTAGTCTTTAGTGATCGACTATGACTCTCTGACTAGGAGGCTTGACTCGCACAGTCCTTATGTGCTGCAGCCCTGGGGTCTGGTTGGCCTTTGGAGAACATCTCCAACGCTGACTGTCCTTATGCCCACTTGGCCAAGAGAGTGGGGATGTACTGTGGGCAAGGCATCTCCACTATAATCAAATTTCTGCCCAATTTCCGAAACAGCAGCTGCCTCCTCTGCTATTTTGGAGGTCATCGTCGAACACGACGGACTAACATACATACAAGTACAACTTGGTACAAGGTAGAAGAAATCTTTTGTTTTATCATTTGAAATCAAAATGTCAAACTAGACAACCTGACCCCTGCCTGCATAATTGCCTCCTAGTCCTGGCACAGGACTCAGCAGTAGAAAAGTAGGTCACATGTCATGTAACTCATTTCCTTGTGGAGCATCATATTTGCGTTGGCAGGAATGGATCATTGGATGACATCATTTACAAAACCACATGCACATGGGGACTGGATGCAACCCCCCCCCCCCCCCCCCCCCCCCCAAACAAACCAACACAAAACAAAACAACCCTATATGAGTGCTTTGTCCTTATTCTGAAAAATAAGAGAATTCAGATAAATCAGTGCAATGAAAATCACACAGCGGTAAAAATACTTACATAGTCATGAAGTAGCTTTCTTATTGTATTTTGTATACCACTTCTTGTCATAGCAGATTTCTCTGCCTGAAATTCAAGTTGCTGTCCCTGGGGAGCAGTGCCACCCACACTTTTTTCTTTCCCTGTCTGCATACATGCGTGTGTGTGTTTATTTATAGATCAGAGTGGCTTTTTCCTACCAAGTTTTGCCAGGGACAACAGTCTTGTTGCCATAGGTTCTTTTATGTGTGCTGAATGTGCATTGCATTTATGGGACCTTAGTTTATCATCTCATTCAAAAGACTAACACCCAGACCACCCACCACTCATGGTCACTCTTGAGGGAAAAAATTGGGTACATGTGAGGATCACTCCCAAATTTCTGGTTTTCTAGGCAGGCAGGTGCATTACCTCTAAACCACCTATCCAGTATTTGGATCTTGACTAGATGTGTTGATTGTTTTAAACATGTTTCCAACTTACACAAAGACAAACAGCCTGGCAACATGTCATTATCAACTCCGTGATTACAACATCAGGTCTAGTCCGTGACCTAGAACCTGCATAAAATGAAACTTTTATCCAGGAGAGGGTTTTTCTTCTTTTTCTCTGGAGTTAATGTTGATTCTGATTCTTGTGCCCGACAGTTGTTATTGTTGTCAAAATAATCATATTCTTGATGATGATGATGATGATTCATAATTGTCTTGATGTTGCAAAGTCACAAGTAAAAAGTGAAAAGCCGCAAAGAGCCCAATGATCTAGAATACAAAATATTAGTTTGAAGAGAACTTTGCTTTGTATTCAGACTCAAGAATATGTAAGATGCACAGAGGTAGCGATATCAAGATGGACCCCTAAATATAGTCAGGAACTGAAGAACTTCTAAATGTAAGTTGGTGAGACAGGCCTGCAGTGTGAGTTTTCAGTGTGCGTGCTGTTTGTGGAAACCCAGGTGCTCTGGAGGACTTCAACGACAAGATGAAGCTGAGTGGAGCCTCTGACAGTGCAGTCTCTGACACCACTGCTGCTGCATCCCCTGCAGGCACTGGGGCTGCTGGGGGCAAACCTCAGGTGAATATTTTAGTATTTGAAGGAGAGGTTTAGCTAGGGTGTTTTCTGTTTTTTTCTTCTTTTTCTCTTTGTTTGTTTGTTGTTGTTTTTTTGCTTCTTTAGCTTGAGAGTATGTGTGTGTTTATTTTTTTAATATTTATTTATTCTTTTTATATCGAGGATAATGGAATAAGCACTCACATGCTTTTTTACATCCAGTCTCCATGTGTATGCGGTTTTGTAAATTTTGTCATTTGTTTCCACCGGCACACAATGGCTACTCTTCTGAAAAGCGGAACAGGATTTAACGTGTGCGCAAGATGTTCTTCATGCGTTCGAACACGGGGCCTCGGTTTATAGTCTCATCCGAAGGACTTGTGTGAGTGTGAGTGTGTGTGTGTGTGTGTGTGTGTGTGTGTGTGTGTGTGTGTGTGTGTGTGTGTGTGTGTGTCAGACTTGTGTGTGTGTCAGACTTGTGTGTGTGTGTGTGTCAGAGTCAAATTTTTATTTTCAGATGGTACATTGAATAAGCAGTGTAGTTGCTTTTTTTCATCGAGCCATCTTATGTAAAAAAAATAAAAAAGATAATCATGATAATATACATGCATACATAGAATAAAAAACCTTAACAATGACAGACCATACAAATTAACCCTCTTGTTGTTGGATTCTACGGAGCTAAACTGCCTGTAGATTTTGAATTCTTTGAAGGTTTTCTACCTCCATCTGACTTACTTTACTCCTAAGACAATTGTGTGTGTGCATGACAAGTTATCAAGCTGAAATTTTGTCACAAGCTACGTATCATCGTATGTCTTTGTACTTGCATTTAGGCGCAAGTTTATGTGTCTGGTCACCAGATGTCTTGTCATTGTCACCTTATTTGTCACCAATCACAGGTAAAAATATGGTATATATGATAAAACAGCAAGTCCTGCATGGATTTGACAATAGTTCAAGCATGTTAGTGTCGAATAAGGAAGTGATACCCAGCTGATGTGTTTACCAATGGTTGTGTGCAATAGTACTTCAAGGATGTGTCACACAATGTCCCCATAGCACCTTTTGTTTTATGGTATGTCTTGAGGAGACAGAAGTTTTGTTTAACTATTTTTTCTTTTGAAAACAAGTCATATTCAATCAACATGTGACCTTTATACTGTACTTCATATCTGCGTGTGCTACCACATGTTTGTTAAGTGTACAGAAGTGTATTATTGTACATGACTGTCACACTGTCACCAGTGTCACAGCACAGGTGTGACAAATTCGAAACACAGAACTTCTGTAACCCTACAAAATTTTAATGTTGGTAGTCTCTAAAAGTAGTCGTAATGGTGGCACAGGGTCACATCACATCACAAAAAGCACAAATTATGGATGTGTGTGTGAGGGGGGGGGTACCCATTGCTCTCACCTGTCGATCCTTGGCAGACGGGAGACCTATTTTCTTTTCCTTCTTGCTATTTTCATTATCGGCATATCTGTTCGTTTCTGCCATTGCAGTTTCAAAGCAAAAGTGTGGTAATAATGAGAAAACAGTCAAAAGGCATCATTTTCAGGCGTCTATGCCGCGGACTGGCCAGGAGGTCAAATTTCTCCACAGTCGTGTGTGTAGCACAGGTCAGGAATGTGCCCTGTAGCACATTATTTTCAGGCTCACTCTTCTCCCTAACTGCAGCATTTCCTTCCTCCTCTTCCTCGTAAGCGTTTAATATCGGACTCACTTAACAATTCTCGTTCAAATGTTTCTACTTCCAAGACAATAACATTAAATTAATCATCTCGCTAATCAGATGAATCGTGTGCTACTAAAGAAAACGCGATTTTTTTTCCGCCACGCTGCACCATTGAAAAGCGTTCCGGTCGCTGGCTGTTATTTCTTCCTTCCCTCCCCACTACACGCATGTTAGTGGTCTAAATTTATCACTGGCATCCTCTGACACCCTCCCTGCATCGCCCCACCAATTTTCAGACACATAGTGTGAAAACCACGAGATCTGTGTGTGATGGAAAAGTACTGCCCACGTGGGCAGCACCAACTGTCGGCTGCGGTCGTATTGGAATCTAGCGGCAGCTTCCGTTACTGTCAGCTGCGGCTGGATCGGGGACTAAAGGGGTTAAACAAAAGGAAATATTGATGTATGCATACATAAAATAAAAAAACTTAATGTTAAACCATACAAATCAAAGAAAAAATTATTGTAAAAAAGATATCGCCCACAAACAAACAACAAAACCAAAGCAAACAGAACAATACAAAAAAGACACCCAAACCCCCCACATAAAACCCAACCATACAAACATCTGGACAAATCAAACAAAAAAGATAAACAGCAAGAACAACCACAACAAATGCACACAGACATACACATACACAACAACAACAGCAACAATAACAAACGTACAACAACAATAACAGCCAAAAGAAATGAACTATATAGAACTAACAAAAGACAAAAAAAAAAAAGCCCCAAATGAACTCCACAAAAAAAAAAAAAAAAACAACCACTCCCCCCCCACACCCAGATAACCCCCTACCCCAAACCTAACAAATAAAAAACCAAACCAAACCAGACCACCACCACCAAACCAAATGGATGCAAAGGAAACTAATATATAATTATGTTAAATACACATACACACCCACATCCATTTCCCCTTCACCATATATACTCAAATCATATATTTATAGAGGAAAAACAAGAAACAACCCATACAGAAATGGGATTCAAAGCAAAAAAGGAAAATAAAGATATTATAATAATAATAATGTATGAAAATTTATATAGTGCTGAATCTTATAAAGCAACAAATCAAAGCGCTCAGATGACATTTTAAAAATTTTAAACTTTTAAAAATATATATTGAGGATAATGGAATAAGCACTCATGTGCCTTCTTTTTTACATCCAGTCCCCGTGTGCATGGAGTTTTGTACATTTTGTCATCTGTTCCCACCGGCACACAATGGCCTACTCTTTTGAAAAGTGGAACAGGATTTAATGTGTGCGCAAGATGTTCTGCATGCGTTCGCACATGGGGCCTCGGTTTATAGTCTCATCCGAAGGACTTTGACATTCAGCTCAATTTTTTTGTCAAACTGGGAAGAAAGGGCGAGGCTGGGAATCGAACCCAGAACCTCACGGTTTACTTGTTGGCAGGCAAACGTCTTAACCATCCTGCCACCGTCCTGTCCGTTTCCTCCCTCCCTCCTGGTCCATGTGCATGTAGCTGTGGAGTGTGTTTGTATTGTGTTGGATTGGATTGAATTCGATTGTATACCACTTTAAAAGCCACAGCAGATATCTCTGAAATTTGGGCTGCTCTCCATGAGGAGAGCACATTGCCACAAGAGCAGCGCCAGCCATCATTTTTTTCTTTACCTGTCTGCATGTGTATTTGTTTCTTTATCAGAGTGGCTTCTTTCTACAGAATGTTGCCAGGAACAACTCCCCTGTTGTTGTGGGTTCTTTTACATGCGCTTAATATGTGTAATGTACCTTGGTTTATTGTCTCATTTGAAAGACAAGCACCCAGATCACCACACACGGTCTAGGTTTACCTACCAATGGTAAGATTAAAAAAAAAAAATTATGCAACAGTGTTTGTGTGTGTGTGTCAAGTCAAGTCAAATTTTTATTTCCAGATGATACATTGAATAAGCAATCCATTTGCTTTTTTTCATCAAGCCATCTATCTAGGAACAAAAAAATTGATCAATATTATCTAACTACATTATTACCATAACCAATAATAATAAGACTAACTCCATAAGAAAAATAGAAACACAGAAAAAAAGAAAGAAAACACACACACACACGTGTGCACACACTCACACGCAACCAAAAACAAAACAAAAAACCTCCTCACAATAACGAAAATGGACCCTCCCCTCCCAAACAAGAAAAATAGACTGCATAACTCGTACACACATACACGCGCACACACGCACACGCAACGCAACTCATTATGACACAATACAACCCAACACAACACACACACACATGCATACACATACTCAAGTACATACACGTGCACATTTGTACTCACTTAGATTTGGATTACAAGAAAATGAGAGCAAAAAGGAACATATCAAACAAAATATATCAGGTTACATTATTACCCGTTTCACTGGCATACTTTATAATTAATGACAACCAACACACAAAAAGTCGTGAACACCCCACCCCCCGAAAACAAACAAACAAAAACAACAACAAACAAAAGAATCAAACAAGGAAACAAACAAACTGAACAAAGCATACCCCCCCAAATTTTTTTTAAAAATAAAAAAAATCAACAAACAAAAAAACAACAACAAAAATCCCCAAACAAACAAAAAGAAGAAAATACTATGCATCCATACCTAATTGCATCGACAATGCTGTCAGCAATGATATCCCTCCTCCCCTCTCAACATGCATGAACAATTATTGATATGGGCTGATATTCTTAAAAGTAGTACTTTTCAACATTTAAAATATATGTTCAATACTAATCAAACATAAAAGATCAGACAAATAATTCAATAATAATGATTATAATAAGTTGATACAGCAACAAGGATAATCACTCATCACCACTAAAAATAATATTATAGTAATAATAAAAAAATAATGGAAAAAGACAGGGGGTTGGGGGGGTATCAGGTAGGAACGTAAACAAAACCAAACCACCCAACAACAAGCCAACATACAGAAAAATGAAAAGATAAAAATATACAAACAAAAGAACTAGTGTACACATAATGAAAAAAAAAAAGACAAACCAAGGCCCAAAACTAACTAGACTGTCAAACGAAAACAATAAAAATTATAACAGTACGTACGGTACAATCCCATCACTAAGAATAACAAAAACAACATCCATAACAAAATCAATTGAACTGGACATGCCAGAAGGCATTGGGAAATAAAATCAAGTCACAATTTCTAGTCAGCACGTCAACCTTTTGCTTTTCTCCTTCCCTTGTTGTTGCGCTTCAGTTTTACACGAGTTTGTATAAGTTATTCATAGCCTTTCATTAACATAGACAGTAGCTAAAAATAATATGCCTCTTTCTCTCCATCCACCCATTACACACACACGTGTGCGCGTACACACACGCACACACATTCCTGCGCGCGTTCGCGCTCAGAGCATGTAAGAGTGTAATATTTCGTGTCACAGTAAATCCCACCTAAAACATGTTTATGGGATGCAAAAAGTGATGATCCATTTAATATTAGCATGGCTCATTCTCGAGTCATTGGCTTACAAGTCGGTTCCTAAACATTTATGCATTAAATAACTTTTCAGCTGTGTCTTGAACTGATTTTTGTTTTTGATACATTTTTAACTATTTTGGAGCTTGTTCCATAAAACACTACCTGAATATAAGAAGCTTGTTTTGTACAGATTATTTCTGGGTCTGGGAAATGTTTGTAGATGATTGTGCCTGTGTTCATTAATTTTGAAGCTATTAGTGATCTTTGGAGGGGCATTTCCATTAATAACTTTTTGTGAAAATAGAGCTTTATTGAAATAAGTCTGTTTTTGAAGGTTAGAACATTTGTTTGTTTATGATCGTTGATTGTTACAATGTTAAGGAACTAGATTTTAATAGAACAAGTTTTAGGACTCTTTTGTATAGGTGATGAATGAATTTCAGATTAGTTTGACTGCAGCTGTCCCAAAGTTATGAAGCATAATCAATGATAGGCAAAATGCGGCCACAAAAAAACTTAAAAGAGTTTACGTGAATGTTGATTTAGAAAGTGTTTTATTTTTGGTAACTGAAAAAAGTTTGTTAGCAAGACATTTTCCTAGTGCCATCACATGGTCAGTCCAAATAAGATTTTTATGAATAATGACCCCCAGAAATTTGTGTGAGTCAATTTCTTCAATAACTTTTATCTATCAACAGATGTTGGAATTTATTTTTCATTTTTTGTCTCTTTTTTTCTTGCTAGTACATACATACACTTAGTTTTTTGTGCATTTAAAAAATATTCTTTTATATTGAGGACAATGGAATAAGCACTGATGTGTTTTTTACAACTAGTCCCCATGTGTATGCAGTTTTGTAAATTTTGTCATCTGTTCCTACCGGCACACAATGGCCTCTTGCGAAAAGCAGAACAGAATTTAACGTGTGTGCAAGATGTTCTGGACAAGTTCAGGACAAGTGGTTTGAGTCCAAGTAATCAATCTGTCAATACTGTTTTGAAGTTTGAGTGTTTGTTTGGGGAATCAGAGTCACTACAGTAGAGGGATTATCATCAGCGAACATTTCACAGCTACATTCTAGAAATGAAGGCAAGTCATTTACATAGATTGAAAATAAAAGGGGACCCACTACTGACCCTTGTGGTACTCCATGTTTAATAGATAGTTGTTCTGAGGTTTGATTATTTGCAGTTACTAGCTGCTTCCTATCAGACAAAAAACTTTAAAGGAGATTGATTATTTCTGGTGTTACTTTATACAGGATTATTTCTGGTGTTACTTTATACAGGTGAAGTTTTCGCAATAGCAAGGAGTGATTGATTACATCAAATGCTTTTTCAAAGTCAACAAAAAGAAGACCTGTATATCTGTTTTCATTTATGTTGTGTAGGAGACTGTCCTTGAGTTGAGTAAGAGCTGTTTGACAGGAATAGTTTTTACGAAAGCCTGACTGACCTTCATTTCTTAGATTGCTGTTTACAATTCTTTTCCATCTCAACATCACAAAACCTGTCAGAAAGAAGAAATATGTTACTCGTCGCAATCTTAAAGCCTTAGACATTCATACCTTCTCTTCACAAGCTTCCGAACGTTTTTCACAAACCTCTGACCACACTGACCTCTCTGATCACTATAACACTATTCTCCGCCAACTGCTTGATGAGCATGCACCTCCTACTGACCATCTCCTCCCTGACAGACCCTGTGCGCCATGGTATACCCAAGACATCTTGATAGCGAAGCGCAAACGCCGGCAACTAGAACGGCAGTGGCGGAAGTCAAAAACCGAAATCAACAAACAGCTTTTCCGAAAACAAAGAAATAAAGTCAAACTCTTAATCCATTCAGCAAAGACAGACTACTACTCTTCCCAAGTTCTCTGTGCTACATCCATAAAATCTCTTTTTTTCCTCACCTCAAATCTCCTTGGATCTGCAAAAACAACTCTGCCTAACACCCACAGCCTGTCTGAACTTCCATCCATATTTTCTCCCTTCTTTTCAGACAAAGTTCGAAACACGCTCCAGACTGGATCAGACTCAGTTCCAGCCTGCGCCTCCTGATCCCCAGTTCACTGGCACTCGTCTCTTTTCCTTCCATCCCACAAGTGAAAAAGAAATCATGACAATTCTGAAGGAAATGACTATAAAATCATGCGACCTTGATCCCACACTGCTTCTCAAACCCTCTGTTTAATTTCCCAGCCAAAGTTCATGACTGGCAGCTGGCAGGGCAAAAGGAAAGGCAGCACTAGCCGCTTGCAGCTGTAGCCGTGTTCAGCCGTAAATTACCCTTGTGTCTTTCACACATCCTCTTGCACAGTGAATTGTTTAAAAATGACAAGCAAAGCACTCTTTAAAATGAGCTTTAAACGAGCTTTCTTTTGACTCCAAACTCCATGTACTTTCTTTCATACTGGTTGATGTGACAGCAGTTCAAACAGACATGAAGATAAACAGGAGAGGTGCAGGAAGAAACACAATCACAAAAAACAGACATTTCTTACTCTCTCTCTAAAAAAAGCATATATTTATATTATATAAACAATGAACATAGAGAAAACATTGAATATGTCTGCATGCAGACTAACCTTTTTGGGGGGCTGTTACATTGAACCTGTTGGCAGAACAAGGCCATAAATAAACACACCGTAGCGGCTACCAGCTACCACGCGCGGCCAGCGCCATGAGAGGCAGGGTGATGGAGAGTGTGGGGAGAGAGTCTGCTGCAGTCATTAGTGTCAGCTTTCTGACTTCTCTATAAACACTCCTGCTGGTCAGGCGTTACAGCACGTACACAGTCTACTGTTTCATCAGCTTTTAGCGGTATCCTTGCTACAGCTGAAGGTTTGTTCATGAACCAATTCCAGTACAGCTGATAATTATAACCCCGAGAACACAGTAGAAAACAAATGTCTTGTCAGTATCCTATACTGTCATCAAGCCAAGATACCTCAAAAATGGCTCAGGTTTTTATTTCACTGATGTTTCTGATACTATTGAAAAAGCATTTTCTGATCCTGTTAAGAAATTGTTGTGATCAAATGTTTATCTACTTATCAGTCCTGTGTTGTGTAAAAAAAACAAAAACAAATTGCACACAGGCCTACACTTTGACATCAAAGCAACACCAAAAAAAAAGCGGAAAGAAAACACACACACACAAAACGGATGACAAAATTTACAAAACTGCATATACACGGGAACTAGATTTTTTAAAAAGCACATGAGTGCTTATTCCATTATCCTTGAAATAAAAGAATAAGCGAAATAAACACACACACATGGGCGCACGTGCACACACACACAGACACACACAAGCAGACAAAAATACACACACACACACACAAAATGGCATAAATACATGTACGCATACCCTATACTCACACATACGCGCGCACGCACACTCATACGCGCGCGTGTGCACACCACACACATGTAACTACAAGAAGATGCGCACGGCACACATGTGCTTGAGAAAACTAACAACTTGAAACTGACACACAGCCAGGAAGCACCTGGCACATGTAGGTGCTGTGGCCGATCACACACACACACACACACGTTCACACGTTCACACATGCATACACGGGCACATACGCATACACGCACGCACACACATGTGCGCGAACACACACCACCCGCAAACGCACACGCGCGTGCCCCCACGCACGCACGCACACTCACATCCCCGCACACACACACAATAACACACACACACACACACGCATGCATGCAGGGACGCACACACACACACACACACACAAAACTCACACACTCACACACAAAGAGATCTCTCCCCCCCCCTCCCCTCTCTCTCCCCCCCTCCCTCTCTCTCTCTCTCTCCCTCTCCTCCCCCCCCCCCCCTCTCTCTTCCCTTATTCAGTCTCCTATTTTAGGGTTGTCTGAAGACTTACTTACTTACTTACTTACACACACACACACACACACACACACACACACACACACACACATACACACACACACACACATACACACACACACACACACACACACACACACACACACACACACAAGAGAGAGAGAGAGAGAGAGAGAGAGAGAGAGAGAGAGAGAGAGAGAGAGAGAAAACACACAAACACTCAGCCCTTCGTTTCTTGAGAAACACCGTGTTTGTAAAAAAAATGTTTAAAATTAGTTAACCTAATTAGCTGTACAACCGTCACCACAAACAAGTAAAGCAGGTATTAAAGTTTTGTTCACTGAAGTATGAGTACTGTAAAAATCAAGTAGGACATCCAGCAGTGAATGATAAATAAGCCTTTCAAATAAAAATTGCCCAGTCGCTAATAGACAGCAAAGAAGGAATGTGTGCTGGCACCACGAGACGCTGGACTCGGACCCCTGACCGCGCGGTGCCTAGATAGCAGCCAGATGGTATTCATGTTACGGAGCGAAAGTGCCAGCCGCAAACTAAAGAGTCGGGTTTTTCCTGTTTTGAGCAGCCGTGCCCATACCTGCTCCTGTTTTCTCACAATGCCTTCCACAACTTGTGCCTATTATCACTAAAATAGTAAACTCATCTCTTCAGTCAGGAAATTTTCCATCAGCTCTTAAAACAGCAATAGTCACACCTCTACTGAAAAAGCACGACCTCGATCCCAACATTCTGAAGAATTATAGGCCTGTCTCAAACTTACCCTTTGTCTCTAAAGTACCAGAAAAAGTTGTTCTCAAACAGCTCAACAGTCACCTTCATTCCAATGATCTTCTTCCCACTTTTCAGTCTGCCTATCGCCCCAACCACAGCACCGAAACCACCCTAGTCCACACTTAAGATACACTTCTACTTGCTTCTGATGCAGGAAAAATCTTCCTCCTCACTCTTCTTGACTTATCTGCAGCCTTTGATACCATAGATTACTCAATTCTTCTTTCTCGCCTCCAAAATACATTTGGTATTAACGGCACAACCCTCACCTGGTTTACTTCATACCTCAGACCGGTTCCAGAAAGTTATTGTAAACAAAATTCAATCAAAACCTGTCAAAATTGAATGTGGAGTCCCGCAGGGATCAGTCCTGGGCCCTGTTCTCTTTACTCTCTACACTGCTCCACTCTCACATATAATAAACAACCACCATATTGATCATCATTTCCATGCCGATGATACTCAGCTTCAGTGCAAGCGATACTGTTGAAAACTTGCCTTCCCTCCTGACAAATATGTCCTACTGCCTTCAAGACATTCAAAACGGGATGACTCAGAACAAGTTACAACTTAATGCCGATAAAACCGAAGCCATGCTCACAGGGACCCAACATAAACTTTCCTTTATCGCAAAAACTTCAATAGAATTCGGCAATACGTCAGCTCCTTTGTCCAACTCTGTGAAGTATTTAGGAGTAGTTCTTGACGACACACTCTCTATGAAAAAATTCATCACCCAGACCTGCCAGTCTTGCTACTATCAATTACGGCGCATAAGCGCGATGCGCAAGTATCTGTCCACTGAAGCAACTTCCAAGCTTGTCACATCTCTCATTCTTTGACGTTTAGACTACTGTAATTCTCTCTTGGCTGGCCTACCAGCATCATCTATCCACTCTCTTCAACGCATACAAAACTCTGCAGCTCGACTGGTCCTAAGAAAGAAAAAATCTGAACACATCACTCCTCTTCTGCGATCTCTTCACTGGCTGCCTGTCTCAAAGACTGGAGTATAAAATCAATACCCTCTGTTTCAAATGTCTCCACAAATCTGCACCCTCTTATCTCTGTAACTGTCTTCACCTGTACACTCCATCCCGTTCCCTTCGTTCAGCCGCAGATACTTTGTGCTTTCGAACACCCAGATTCAAACAAACCACTGTTGGACGTCACTCCTTCTCTGTTTCTGGTCCATTCACCTGGAATGACCTCCCTCTTTCACTTCGCCAAAAGCCTTCACTTGATACCTTCAAATCCAGCCTCAAAACACACTTATTTCCTACCTGAGACTTTCCCCCCACATATCTGTCCCTAATTTTCAACAGCATCTTTCACCTTCTAAGTGTTGTTCCGTGTGTGTGTGTGTGTGTGCGTGCGTGTGCGTGCGTACGTGCGCGCACATGGATTTAAAATCTGTTGTTCATTATGTTTAAGGAGAGTTGCATGCCTGTAAATGATTGAGTGCAAGCGCTTCGATATGTTTGTTTTTTACAAGATTCAGCGCTATATAAATTCCATATATTATTATTATTATTATTAAAGTAGGAATATAACGATTGATGGATATGTTTTTTGATGGGTTTAGATAAGACAGACAGAATTGAAATTGGTCTGTAATTTGAAGGACAAGAAGGCTTTTAAGCACGTCTATGCTTGTCATTGGCAGTAGTTTGAATGGGAATGTAATTTCACATATTGTTCTAAGTAAAGGAGATCATTTTCACGTGACTTGTCACATGTACGCTTGAGAAGTGGCCATTCAATTCATCAGCTGATATATCTGTAACTGTTGACCTTTTGATAAAGGTTTATTACATAATATATTGATGGCTTTCCAAATTTGGCAAGAGTCAGTAGTTTAACAACTTTTGAAAGTAAACACTTTTGATCTGCGTTTTAGTGAAGTTACTTTGTTTCTTTGCATTCTAAATTGCTCTTTTGAACCATGGGTTTTTAACTGCATTTCAGATTCTATGTCTTTTGTTATCCAAGGAGGTTTAATTTTTCCTTTAACTCTTTTTTTTCATGAAGGGGGCATGCTTGTCGTACACTGAAATAAATGTGCTAATCCAAAGTTCAGCAGCTTTGTCAGGGTCTCTGATTTGGTATATGTCATTTAATGGCAAGTTTATCATGTCCGAGAGAAAATCTTGCTCATTGAAGCTTGTCCATTTTCTGTAAAGGATAGTTTTATGCCCTACTTTTGGAATGTTTATATGACTTTTAAACCAAGTACACCACACATGATTATGATCACTGCATCCACATGAGGGAGAGCATACTTCAGTTACATGTTGTTTTGCAGTAGTGTAGATATGATCTATTGACATTTTAGAGGTATCAGTTACTTAGTTGGTCTATCTATTGGTTGTTCTAGGCCAAGCAAAGTTATATTATGACTCCTTTCGGGCTAAGGTTAGATTTAATAAGCCTATGTTAAAATCCCCAAGAATGATTGTTTCATAGTTTTAAAATTCTACTTCATCCATAAGGGAGTGAAATTGCTCTACCCAGTCAAGTCAAGTCAAATTTTTATTTCCAGATGGTACTTTGAATAAGCAATGCATTTGCTTTTTTTCATCAAGCCATCTATCTAAGAACAAATTTCTTAATGATTATACTGAAATACTACATTATTACATCCTTTACCATTAAATTAAACCAGTAAAAAGAGGAAAATCGATAAGATAATACACTGAAAAAAATACAAATTACCACATATACATATACACGCACACACATACCTATACACACCTGCGCACGTGCGCGCTCACGAACACACGCACACTTAAATAAAGAATGTTTGAAGAATTAAAAAAAAGAAAATCATAAAACGTCAGGACAAACAAATTACTTCACCTACTGTTTCATCCATTCTTTCACGTTTATATATTTTAGATAATAAAAGGTATAGGAACAAAATGTTAGAAAATAGTAGGCATTCATTGCGTCATTACTGACAATATTGTCTTCAATGACCCGTGTGCTTATATGCGCTCATACTCTTCAAATAGCGCTTTTTAAAAATAATATATTCACACAATAACTATCAAACAAGCAAAATAACTTTTAAATAAGTCAAATTAGACAACGGTAATGATTATTATAATAGAGATACAATAATAACAACAATCACCCGTCACCATGAGAAAATATAACAAATAATCCCCATCACCATGAGACAACAACATAACGATGATAACAGAAAAGCATTGGAAAGGATGGGGGTGGGGGTGGAGTAACAAGGGGGAAGGGGAAAAACATTCAATCAAATAGAAAAATAATAATAAAAAAACAATTATTCAAACAAGTAAAACCCCAATACGATACACAATTCAAAAGCTATCAAACTAAAACAATATCGCTTATAATAGTACTAATAATCTCATCTCTAACTGCAATAAAAACAACATCCACAATAAAATCTATTGAATTAATAATAATAATAATATATGGAATTTATATAGCGCTGAATCTTGAATTGGACAAGAGAAAGGGCATGAGGAGAGGAGAGGAGAGAGACAGACAGACAGACAGACAGACACACTATCAAGCTATCAGGTCTACCATTTCAATTTTTTTTTTTCATCCTTTCCACGTTTGTTTTAAAATTTGTAGATTATATACTAGCTTGTATAGATTACTCTTACTTTGCATAATTAGTGTGCCTCTTTCCTGCCTCCCCCTCCCTCCACACATATAATAATAATAATGTATGGAATTTATATAGCGCTGGGCTATATACATATATATACAGCGTGTGACTGTAGAATTTCTAGTCACAGTAAGACATACTTGAATTTTTTTTTTTTAAAGAAATGCAGTAAGTGCTGATAAATGTAAGTATGGTTGATTTTGCCGTATTAATCATGGTTGATTTGCCTTATTAGTCAATTCCTAGGCATTTATGCATTAGATGGCTTTTTAGCTGTGTCTTGAACTGATTTTTGTTTTTGATACATTTTAAGTGTTTTGGGAGCTTGTTCCATAAATCACTACCTGAGTACAAGAAGCTTGTTTTGTAAAGATTATTTCTTGGTCTCGGAAATGTTAGTAGATGATTATGTCTGTGTTCATTGACTTTGAAGCTATTGGTGATCTTTGGAGGGGCATTTCTATTGACAACTTTCTGGACAAATAGAGCTTTATTTAGATAAAGTCTGTTTTTGAAGGTTAGGATATTTGTTTGCTTATAATCGTTGATGGTTAGGGAGCTTGATTTTAGTAGAACAAGTTCCAGTGCTCTTTTATATAATCGATAAATCAATTTTAAATTTGTATCACTGCAGCTGTCCCAAAGAGATGAAGCATAGTCAACTATAGGCAAAATATGGCTGCAAAAAAAGAGTTTGCAAGAGTGGTTATTCAGAAAATGTTTTATTTTTGATAACTGAAGTAGCTTGTAAGCAAGACGTTTTCCTAGCGCCATCACGTGGTCAGTCCAAGTAAGATTTTTGTCAATAATTACTTCCAGAAGTCTGTGGGAGTCAACTTCTCCCACAGTCTGTGGTTTCAGAAGGATTTCTGTATATAAATCCCATTAGTATTGGACTTTTGCGTTCCACAACTTCATCAACTTCAAGAAGGTTTTCGACAGAGTATGGCACGAAGGCCTGTGGCAGGTCCTCAGAATATTTGGCATTGAAGAAGGACTAGTGCAAACCATTCAAGCACTATACAACACCGCAAGCTGTGCAGTCCTTCTGAACATTCAGGTCGGAGACTACTTCAAAACCACAGTTGGGGTCCGACAAGGATGCCTGTTATCTCCAGTCCTGTTTAATCTGTTCTTGGAAAAAATTATGAGAGAGACCCTCCATGACTTCCACTCTACCATCTCCATTGGCGGCAGACCCCTCAACAACTTGCGGTTTGCCGATGACATTGACCTCATGGGCGGAAGTAACACAGAGCTGCAAGATCTTACGACCAGACTTGAGAACAGAGCTGGAGCATATGGGATGGAGGTGAGCTCGGAGAAAAGTAAAGTACTTGTGAACAGCACGAGCAACGCCACTGCTAAAATTTACATGAACGGCCAACAACTGGAGGAGGTAGACGCTTTTAAATACCTTGGCGCTACACTCACAAAGGACGGGCGATCGACGACAGAAATCAAAGTCAGACTAGCCATGGCAACATCTTCCATGACAAAACTCACCACCATATGGAAAAGTAAAGAGATCAGTTTCCTAATCAAACTAAAGCTCTACAAAGCCCTAATTCAAGCTATCCTGCTGTACAGAAGTGAAACCTGGACATTGACTGCTGAAACAGCAAAGCGAATCCAGTCATTTGAAACAAAATGCCATAGAAAACTGCTGGGCATATCCTGGAGAGAACGAAAGACCAATGAATTTGTCAAGAGCCAAATAACCCGGCTGGCAGGTCCACAGGAACCCCTTCTCACCATCGTCAAGAAGAAAAAGCTGACATGGTTCGGCCACGTCACCCGCCACAACACTCTGCCAAAAACAGTACTGCAGGAAACACTCGAAGGTGGCAGAAAGAGGGGAAGACAGAACAAGTCATGGATGGACAACATCAGAGAATGGACCAGGATGAATGACTCGGCACTACTGCGCAGAGCCGAGGACCGAGATGGATGGAGGAGGCTTACCACGGCATCGTCTTTCGTGTCTCCTCCACGACCGCCAAGGTCACGGGACTGATGATGATGATGATTCCAGAAATTATTTTTTCGAGCTTGTTAGATTAAAAAAAAAATCATCATTATCCTTTTTTCTTTGCTATATGCCTCCTGTTTCACAGTTGTTGCATTCCTATTGTTTATCTTGGTTGTTTTATAGGAGGGGGTGGGAGGGAGGGGCTAGAGATATTGTTTGTACTTGGTTTTGGATATTGTTGGGTGTTTCTCACTCTAATTTTATGGGTTGAGCTTTTTTCTTTTTTTTGGGGGGGGGTGGGAGTTGCTTCTTGGTTTATTTTGAGGGCAGGGGAGGGGGTTACACACATTAAGATAGGTTTGGGTTTTTTCATGTGAAATTCAGTAGTTGAAATTTTATTTACATTTTTCATTGGAATTACTGATTTTGTTAGAAATTGTTAGAATTGCATTTTCCTGTTGTTTATTGTGGTTCAATAGGTTAGTAATGTATAGGTGGGTTTTTTTTCTATTATTTTGGTTTTTTATATTTTTTTATTTGTAAATTTTGTTTATCATTTCGCATTCATTGATCCCCTGAAATTCCTTCTCCTATACAGTACCAACTACACCCTCCTCCCTTAACACTCATACACCCTCCTTCCCCCCCCCCCCCCCCCCCCCCCCCGTCTAATATCACAACTTGTGAAAAGACGTTAATGAATTTGAACGCGCTCACTGACTGATGTACGCACACAAATCATTGGGTTAGCTAGCTAAGCAGTTGGGAGGGCACTGTGACTAGCGGCTGTGTTTGGGAGGCGGACTGTGGTCTCCCTAACACACTGCTGACTTCTGAAGAAGGGGGGTGCTGGGGTTGAGCAGCGGGAAAGTTTGTGTCGTGGAATAGTGCCGTATTGTCACTGGTCACAGGGTGGGGAGGGATGGAGAAGTCCTGCCCTGGCTGAAGGCAGCAGACGGTGAGCCTCTGTCCCTCACCTGTGGCTGCCTCAGCGTAGCTGATGCTGTGTGTAGTGGCGGTCTGTCTCTATGGGGTCTGCAGTTAGTCTCAGGCTTCAGGGCAGACCCTATGCTTGGATGGTTTCTGGGGAAACGGATGTTGAGGGCAAGAGTTCTGTTACCCTGGGGGCTGGGATGTAGAGCATCTTGGTACAGTGACTTTTTAGGTGCTCCAGCCCTGGTGATGAAGGAGGGGGGTGTTGTCAGTAAACACAACCCCCTCTTGCCTGCAGGATTCCCTAAGAGAAGCCGTCGACCTTGAAGCCGTGTCTCTTAACTCATTGAGGTGCCGAAGCTTAAGATTCGGCACTCTTTTCTTTTACTGTGACATGCCGAAGTTTGAGAATTGGCAGACTTACGAATTTAAAAAAACCCACAACGGGAAAGTACTCTGGCCTGTAGGGCAATCATTTTTCTAAACACAGTTGCTTTCCTTGACCATAAGCTTGCCTAGTTTTTGTCTGTTGGCTAATTTTGTTTGTCATGTCAACAAGTGATATCTTTGGGATTTCAGGCTCTCCAGTGTTATGATTCTTTAAAAAAAAAAAATGTTGTACAAAAAGGGACATCAGATGGATTCAGCCAGCTCAGGGGTGGGGGTGGGGGCGGGGTGGGGGGGGGGGGGGGGGGGGTGTTGTTTGTTTGGGGTTTTTTGTTTGCTTGTTGTTTTTTGGGGGGTGGGGTGGGGGTTGCATTTGGACAATATGATGGATTCCTTTTTCTTCTTCATACATAGATTTTGGGGGATTTTTTTTGGTCTTTGTTTTGGTACATATTTTGCTTGTTTGCTATATTTCTTCTTTTTTATGCCCAGAGGGCTGGTTGTAAACAAGTGTTTGCTTATGCCATTACCCTCTTTAAATAACATTCATTCATTCATTCATTCATTCATTCTCTCTCTCTCATGTTCTCTGTATCTTGCTTGCCTTCCAGTGTGTGTGTGTGTGTGTGTGTGTGCGTGCGCGCGCGCATGCGTGCATCTATGTGAGTATTGTTTTCCATGCAATTCTATATCAGCATGCATATTTTCCCTTCTTGTTACTTTTTTTTTGTTGAGGGCTGGATGTAAAAAAGCATGTAATGCTTAATCTATTACCCTTTGAAAAGTAAAAAAAAATTGTTCCTAAAGGAGTCGGGTATGGTGGCTGATGCTTTGAGGAGGGCTCAGAGCAAGGTGATGTGCTTGGGGCCACAGGATTTTCCCCCAGGCTCTGTTCCTGACTTCCCTGGAGCTCTGACTTGGGGAAAATTCCTGAGACCAGAGAAAGCTCCCTACAACAGGAAGTCTCTCATGGCCCTGGAGTCCATTCCAGACTGCTGGCTCTCCCTCATGCAGGAGGACCTCCTGTTACAGCAAGAGAGGTCCCGGGCCCAGCAGAGGCAAAGCTCCCTCCTGGATTGCTGCCTGGCTGACTGCCAGGAGTCGCTTAGAAGGATTCTGGAGTCGGTTTCCATGATGGACTCTGTCACGGTTCGCATAATTCCGTGCATTACTCAGTGCTATTTCTCTCTCTCTGTCTGGATGCTGGTGTCTTTCTGTGTTCACATTCGCTTTTTTTTTTTTACATACATGGTGAGCTCCAGCTTGGTGGCATGCACATCCCCTTTTCTCTGCAATTTTGCATGCAGGTTAGCTTCTCGTGAAGTTCCTGGTCGTGAGTTGGGGTTTGTTTCATCAGCTGAGTAGCAGCAGCTTTAAATAGGAGGAGGTCTTGACTTCAGGGAAAAGGAGGAGATTCAGTCTTTGGCTGAAGTTCGTTGGTCGCCGTTCCAGCTGGGCTGTTGGGCGCTGCGTGATGTTGTCTCTATTTGGAGAGCAGGGGGGAGCAGCACTTGGAGTAGTTCAGGCTCCTGTGAACCCGGTCTTCGTTCTTCGTTGTTACGTCATGTCCGTCCTGTCTACGTCTTCCTTGGGATGCAGGAGTGCACCGTTCTTCCTGGGATGTTGTGTCTCTTCTTGGAGAGCAGAGGGGAGCAGTCATCGTTGAGTGGTTCAGGCTCCCAGGGTTCAGTCTACGTTCTTCGTTGTGCTGTCCGTTTTTGTCAACGTCTTTCCTGGGTGCAGGAGTGCACCTTGTTCTTTCTCAGTAACAGGTGAGGGATGTTCCGTAGATATGATTGAGTTCTGTGATGGTTCATTGTGCCTTTGTGGTGGTGGTCGTTGAGTGTCTTGTGTAAATGCAGTGCTTGGATAGTCAGTTCTTGAAATAATTAACATAGAATGTTTTCGAGGGAGGTTTCCTCTGTCTTTAGGTTTATGGTATATTGGACAGGCTTAGGTTTCTCCTTTAGTGAACAATAGGATACGTTCTTAAATATATGTTTTTAAACGCTAATGTTTTGTCTTTAGAGAGTTCTCACTGGTGTTTAGAACATTCGGTAATTCTTAAGGTTACTTGATATGGGTGAATCCTGAGTGATTCGGGATTTAGTGCTATGTTGCATGTTAAGCAGTTGTGTGTGGTTATTATTTTGCTGTAAGAACATTTCTCTTTTGTGGAAAAAGTTTTTTAATTTTTAAAAGTATTTTAACTTAACTGTATTTGAACATGAATAATTATAGAGTATACATTAGACGGGGTTTAGATGCAGAATGTAAATAATAATAATAATAATAATAAATGAAATTTGTATAGCGCTATATCTTGCAAAGATGATTCCTTGGGGATACATGATGGAGTTTTTGGTTGAATAGACAAATTGTCAACCTGGAGGACGCAAGGGAAATAACCCTAGTCACCTTAGCGCTGGTTGTGGGCGTATGCTGAGGAACGGCAAGTATTGCCTGTTCCAGGTTCCTGTGGGTGCCTCCAGTGGTGGAGTCGTGCCTGGAGAGGGTGCAGCCCAGTGTGCCCTGAAGAGTCGTTGACGGCTTGTCCTTGACCCTCTGTCCCTTTATTCCCTGGATCCACCTTTTCCCCATGACCTACTTCCCTTCCCCCAGCTGCCCTGTCCACCCGTGACCATCCTTGGGGACTACAGCCTGTGATGGTGACTGTGCTTGGAAACCCAAGCTGTGACTGAGGGAAGTGGGAAGGGAATATTCCTCAAACAGGTTTCTGAACTGTGCAGAAGAGGGGACTATTATAGACAGGATTTAAAGTGTGGTTGTGATTGAATCTGTGTGTGTGTGTGGAAGTGAGTTTAAGTATTTGTCTGATGTGATTGATTTGGATTTTTGGAAAGTAAAGTCTGGAACTTTTCTTCGGTGCTCTGTGTTTGGTGTTGTCGGGAAGATAGTTAGAGAGGGCATGGGTGGGGGTTTAGCCACAATCCCTTATGGAGCTTGACAGACTCCTTGGGGGGACTGGTGTCTGTACTCAAAAACCCAGACCACGAGTCATTTTCTCCCCGCCAGTCTCCCGACCCAGCTGCATTGGTGGCCTTCATTCAGTCCATGGCTGAAGCCCTCAAGTACTTGGCTAGTGCAACCGCCAGACTGCACCTCAACTGCATCCTGGCAAGGCAGGATGTCGTTCTGTTGGCATCGCCTTTCACCCGCACTCCTTCTGCCAGGTCTTCCTTGAGGGCTGTGCCGGTTAGGCCTGCTTCCCTCCCTCTAGTCCCCAATGACTAACCCTCCAGCCTGAGGCCATCACCCTCCACAGGCGATCCTGTGGGCAGCCTGTCCCGACACATAAACTGCCAATCTCCCCAACCACAGCACTGAAACCACCCTAGTCCACACTTAAAATACACTTCTACTCACTTCTGTCCTGATGCAGGAAAAATCTCCCTCCTCACACTTCTTGACTTATCTGCAGCCTTCAACACTGTAGATCACTCAGTTCTTCTTTCTCGCCTCCAAAATACGTTTGGTATTAATGGCACAGCCGTCACCTGGTTTACTTCATACCTCACAGACCAATTCCAGAAAGTTATTGTAAACAAAATTCAATCAAAACCTGTCAAACTGGAATGTGGAGTCGCACAAGAATCTGTTCTGGGCCCTGTTCTCTTTAATCTCTATACTGCTCCACTCTCACGTATAATAAACAACCATCATATTAATCATCATTTCTATGCCAATGATACTCAGCTTCAGTGCAGTGATACTGTTGAAAACTTGCCTTCCCTTCTGACCAATATGTCCTACTGCCTTCAAGACATTCAAAACTGGATGACTCAGAACAAGATACAACTTAATGCTGATAAAACTGAAGCCATGCTCATAAGGACCGAGCATAAACTTTCCTCCATCACAACAAGTTCAAAGAGTTCGGCAATACATCAGTTCCTTTGTCAAACTCTGTGAAGTATTTAGGTGTAGTTCTGGACAACACACTCTCTATGAAAAAATTAATCACCCAGACCTGCCAGTCTTGCTACTATCAATTACGACGCATACGCGCAATTCGCAAGTATCTGTCCACTGATGCAACTTCCAAGCTTGTCACATCTTTTATTCTTTCATGTTTAGACTATTATAATTCTCTTTTGGCTGGCCTACCAGCATCATCCATCCACTCTCTTCAACGCATACAAAAATCTGCAGCTCGACTGGTCCAAAGAAAGAAAAAATCTGAACACATCACTCCTCTTCTGCGATCTCTTTGCTGGCTGCCTGTCTCACAAAGACTGGAGTATAAGATCAATACCCTCTGTTTCAAATGTCTCCACAAATCTGCACCCTCTTATCTCTGTAACTGTCTTCACTTGTATACTCCATCCCGTTCCCTTCGTTCAGCCGCAGATACTTAATGTTTTCGAACACCTAGATTCAAACAAACCATTGTTGGCCGTCGCTCTTTCTCTGTTTGTGATCCATCCACCTGGAATGACCTCCCTCTTTCACTTCGCCAAAAGCCTTCACTTGATACCTTCAAATCCAGCCTCAAAGCACATTTATTTCCTACCTGAGACTTTCCCCTCATATCTGTTCCTGCTTTTCAACAGCATCCATTATCTCCATCATCACCACCTAAGCGTGGAATCCCTTAATTATGTTATTTGAGGAAAGTTGCATGTGTGTAAATGATTTGAGTGCAAGTGCTTTGATTTGTTAGTTTTACAAGATTCAGCACCTTATAAATTCGATATTAGTATGATTATTTATTATTATCATAAGCTCTTGGGAAAGGCTGCCCACAAGCCAGTGGGTCTTGGGGGAGATCAGGTCGGGGTTCCGCCTTCCTTGGGGTCCAAGGAAGGCCCCTCTCACACCCTTTCCTCCAGTTTTCACACCTCCTCGGGACCACTTGGCCTTGCAGGCCGGGCAAGGAGGTTCTTTAGTTGTTGGCCAAAGGGGCCATGGGGGAAGTTCTTTCCCATTCATCCCCGGCTTTGTACGGCTGTATCTTTGTGGTCCCCAAAACTTCTGGGGGTTGGGGGATAATAGGTCTTAGACCTATCTCCTCTGAACAAGTTCCTCTGCGTTCTGCACTTTTGGATGGAAACCCCAATGTCGATCTGCGATGCCATGCGCCTGGGTGACTTGGGGGTATCCATCGATTTGAAGGATGCTTACTTCCCTCTCCTCATTCACCCAAGGGACAGGAATTACCTCTGGTTTGTTTGGAGGAATCGAGTCTTCCAGTTCAGAGCCCTTCTCTTTGGTCTGCACCAGCCCTGTGGTTGTTCCCAAAGGTGGCCTGGGAGCTGTGCGTGCATGTTTGGGAAAGAGGTATCCACCTTGAGGCCTATCTCGACCATTGGCTTCTCCTCTGTGTTCGCAATAAGCTCTCCAGGTTCTGCAGCTTTGTCAGGATCTGGGGTTTGTTTGCAACGAAGAGAAGTCAGAACTCGCTCCTTCTCAGCAGTTTTGGTTCCTGGTCTTGTCCTTCAACACAACCAGGTGGATGGTGCCCCCATCACCCCAGCATCTCCTACAACTGCAGGAACTTTTAGCTCACCTTCTTTCTCAGTTGCAGGCACCAGCCAAAAAGCTGGCCTCCTTTTTGGGTCTTATGGAGTCTTTGGCCCCTCTTGTGTCACTGTGTCGACTTCTAAAATGGCAGCTCCAGTGCGGTATTCGGAGGCGTTGGTCGCAGACTTCTCAGTCATGGGGCCTGCCGGTTCCTCAGGAGCCTTGGTTCCAACCCTCAGTGGCCAAATGGCTCGCCTAATC
The DNA here is from genome assembly GCA_028751875.1 of Rapana venosa. Taxonomy (NCBI): domain Eukaryota; kingdom Metazoa; phylum Mollusca; class Gastropoda; order Neogastropoda; family Muricidae; genus Rapana; species Rapana venosa. The sequence goes on along the minus strand of CM054154.1, from coordinate 939,990 downwards.
CTGGCTAGCCCAAGGTGTTCGTATCACACCTACCCCCCTCCCCCCCCCCCCCCCCAACAGCATCAGTCCATTCAAATTTCTGCAAAGTATGTCCCAGGGAAGATCAACATACTTGCGACTCCCTCAGCACGTCCCACATGATGCTTCCCTCAGAATGGACACTAGAGCATACTGTTCTGAAGCCAGTGTGGGCTGTGTGGTTCAAACCTCAAATGGACCTGTTCGCCACCAGGTTCAATCACCGCCTTCCTCTGTATTTCTCTCCAGTCCCAGATCTGGCAGCCTGGGCAGTGGATGCTCTGTCCATTCCATGGTCAAACCTGGTATTAGGCAGGACCACTCAGTTTTTCTAACATCATAGAATTTGATGTTTCTTGTTTCAAATGAAAGATAATAACAAGATCAGGAAGCATGCAAAATTTCAAATCATTATCTTTAACGGCTTTTAAACCTTTTAAGACCCGACGAAAATGCCATTTTGTTATATAAAGCACTATTTGGACATGTCCCTCATGCTCATTATGAATCTGACATTGCTAAAACTAGTTTTATATTGTTTTATGTTACTTTGAAGAAACATGTTTAAAAAATGGGAAAATAAGTCAAAGGAAACAAATGTAATTTTACATCAAAATCAGAGAAAAATTATAAAAATAGCTCACAATTTGAGCCAAAAGGGGTACTTTACCCTCCTGTCAAAACCACAAGAATGCCTGAAAGTGTCATATTACAGCTGTGTTGTGTGTGTGTGTTGTTTTTCTTCTTCTAATTACTTCATGTTTGGATAAACAACACAACCAAAGAGTGAAGACAATGCATGAACTGTTTAAAATGCAAAAGCAACTGAGAGAACAAAAACAAGTTTCATTTCATTTTAATTTCATTAGCATTTGCATGCTTTGATTCAGAAAAAAAGTGGCAAATAATATACCAATAAAAAGTTCAATACATCAACTCAACGTCTATAATATTATTTTGCAAGAATGATGACTGGATACGTGCGAGTGATACATTAAATATCGGTAATAAACTGAATATTTGCCGCTGCAATTCTAAAATTACGTTTACTCTAACATATTTACATGGCTCACGCAGAGATCCTCCCTTCCTCCCCGCCTGTCTGGTTCCTTCACATTCCACAGTCAGGGTATTGCTGTCCTCGAAAAAGAGGAAGGTTCTACGAACGCGCAAGGCTCTAGTACCCTCAGAGTTATGGTCCTTTCGGACTTTTATTGTTTAGGAGGCAGAAATGTCAAACCGCTGTCATTATTGCATCTGAGCCACGGTAAGAATGTTAGATAAAATGTAATTTGAGAAGAAAAATTCTCTATATTAGACAGAAATTTTTATAAGAGGGATAAAACCAGCTTAGACTTAGTTTGACTTTGAGTCAATTGTAACCCAGCTTAATTAAGTCATAACTCTGCCATGGCCGGTCCCAAGCCCGGATGAGAAAGGAGGAGAGTTGGGCGTGGGGCTAGCAACCCCACCCCGTGAAAACAAAGCTTGCTACAGAAACGCCAACAACGGACCAAGAGACTACTGCCCTGGGAGAGGAAGGGTCCTCGCCAAGAGGATGTATGACGCCATGTGGTGAAAGCCGTGAGTCTACGGAAGCCACAAGGCCGACCCCCCTTTTATCGACGAGGACCATCAACATCGGAACATGGAATGTGAGGACCATGTATGAGACGGGAAAAACAACGCAAGTAGCAGCAGAGATGAAAAGCTACAACCTCACATTGCTTGGCATCAGTGAGACCCATTGGACACAGTCAGGACAAAGGAGACTGCTCACTGGAGAGATGTGCTTATTCGGGCCCCACGAAGAAGACAACGCTTCACACACAGAAGGTGTAGCGTCATGTTGTCAAGCCCTGCACAGCAACCCCTGATAGGAGGGAAGCACACGGATCAAAAATCATCGTGGCATCCTTCAGGACCAAGAAGAAGAAGATCAGAATGAACATCATCCAGTGTTATGCCCCAAAATAATGAGGGCAAATGAAGAAGCCAAAGATCAATTCTACGACATACTGCGAACGTCATTGCCAAGTACCCAGAAAAAGATTAAACATCCTCATGGGTGATTTCAATGCCAAGATCAGACAAGACAACAGGGATGTGAGGAAGTGATGGGAAGACATGGATTGGAGAGATGAATAAGAATGGCGAGAGTTTTGCAGATTTCTGTTGCTATCAACAATCGGTAATCGGTGGCAGCATTTTCCCCCAGAAGAGTACATAAGGCCCCCTGGGTTTCATCAAATCATGGGGACTGAGAACCAGATTGCCCATATCTGCATGGCCCAAGAAATTCAGGAGATCTCACAGGATGTAAAGGTGAAAAGAGGAGCAGACGTTGATCTGACCACCCCTTTTGGTAGCCAGGCTGAAGCTAAAGCTGAAGAAGAACTGGATGAAAGTAACAACAAAGGGGCGAAGTACAACACCAGCCGCGAAAGACTCAAATATAAATGAAGAATTCAAGCTGTCCCTCACCAACAAGTACCAAGTACTACAAGAACTGCTTGAAGAAGAGACTGACATCGAGAGCCAGTGGAAGAAAGTGAAAGAGACACTGACAAGCGCAAGTACTTGTCAGGAAGTAGTGGGCCCCAAGAGACACCAACAGAAGGAATGGATATCGGCAGTCACAATGGGCAAGATTGAAAAGAGAAAGCAGCAGTAAACAACAGCCTGACAAGAGCAGCAAAGGCCAAGGCACAAGCAGACTTCACAGAAGCCAACAGAGAAGTCAAGAGGAGCGCAAGAACAGACAAGGGGAAGTACTCGACAGCCTGGCAGAGGAAGCCGAGGAAGCAGCAGCCAGTAACAACATGAAGTGCTGTATGACCCCAACTAAGAAACTCTCGGGGAAGTACAGCAGGCCTGAGCGACCAGTCAAAGACAAGAAAGGAAACACCATCGGGGAAAACAGAGGGGCAACTAAAACAGATGGGCAGAGCACTTTGAGGAACTCCTGAACAGATCCGTCCCTTCAAACCCCCGGACATCGACCTGCTGATAGAGACCTAGACACCCAACTGTGAAAAACCCAAACCCAGGGAGGAGATCGGAAAGCCATCAAAATGCTGAGAAATGGCAAGGCAGCAGGACCGGAAACTTTCCCAGCAGAAGCACTCAAGGCAGACCTGGAGACCACGGTAGAGATGCTGTACCCTCTCTTTGGGAATTTGGGAAGAGGAGGAAGTACCATCAGATGGAAGGAGGGCTACTCTTTAAAGCTACCCAAGAAAGGAGACCTCAGCAACTGTGCCAACTATAGAGGGATAATGCTTCTGTCGGTGCCGGGAAAAAGTCTTTAACAGGATCTCCTCGAGGAATGAAAAATGAAAGTCGACCCTCTCCCCCGAGACAGCAGGCGGCTTCCGCCAGAAACAGATCATGCGTAGATCAGATTGCCACCTGCGCATCATCGTTGAGCAATCTTTAGAGTGGAACTCATCTTTATACATCAACTTTGTTGATTATGAGAAAACATTCGACAGTGTGGACCGCAACACCCTCTGGAAATTGCTTCGCCACCATGGAGTGCCAACCAAACTGGTCAACTTGATCAAGAACTCCTATGAAAGAATGACCTCCCAGGTGGTTCATAGAGGACAACTCACAAACAGGTGAAGACCGGAGTCAGACAAGGCTGTCTCCTGTCACCTTTCCTCTTCCTCCTGGTGATCGATTGGACCATGAAGACTTCAACGGCATACAGAAGAAATGGAATCCAGTGGACACTGTGGGACCAGTTGGATGATCTCGACTTTGCAGACGACCTGGCCCCGCTTTCCCACAGCCACCAACAGATGCAGGACAAGACTACAGAAACTAGCAGCCACCTCATTACAAGTTGGTCTCAAGATCCATGAAGGCAAAAAACCAAGATTCTCAAGTCAACGCAGTGAGTGGGACCCAGTCACACTAAATGGGAAGGAGCTGGAAGAAGTGGAGACATTCACGTACTGGGTAGCATGATTACATGCAGGGCGGCACAGACGCAGACGTCAGAGCAAGAATTGGCAAGGCTGAGGCAGCGTACTTGCAGCTGAAGAAATCTGGAGCTCAAAGTGGTGTCGACCCGCACAAAGATCAGGCTGTTTAACTCAACGTCAAGTCAGTCCTACTGTATGGAGCGGAGCATGGAGGACAACAAAGACCACCATCAAGAAAGTGCAGACTTCATCAACAGCTGCCTGAGACGAATCCTTCAGATCAATGGTCTGACACCATCAGCAACGCAGACTGTGGCAACGTACCAAACCCGCTGCCAGCCGAGAATGAAATCCGGCGCAGGAGATGGGGATGGATCGGGCACACCCTGAGAAAACCAGCCGCAACATCACAAGGCAGGCACTATCATGGAACCCCCAGGGAAAACGAAAAAGAGGAAGGCCAAGAAACACCTGGCGACGCGACCTTGAGGCAGAAACCAGAAAGACGGGATATACCTGGAGACAGCTGGAGAGAATAGCCCAGGACACAGGACTCTGGCGGACTGTTGTCGGCGGCCTATGCTCCAGGGGGAGTGATGGGCCTAAGTAAGTAAGTAAGTTAATTAAGTCATGAACAAGAGAGACAACAACAATGAAAAAGGCTGAGCTGGTATGAAAGCAGCTGTTGATGAAAGAGTGATGGTTTAGTACATGGCACACACACACACACACACACACACACACACCACACACACACACACACACACACACACACACACACTGGAGTTAGCAACAGTGCTGACTCCACTCACCCCCCAAGTCCTTCGTCCTTCGGATGATACTTTAAATGGAGGTCCCATGTGCAAACGCACACAGAACATCTTGCACACACATTAAAACTCGTTCTGCTTTTCGGAAGAGTAGGTCATAGTGGCCTGGTGGAAACAGATGACAATATTTACAAAACTGCATACACACGGGGACTGGATGTAAAAAAGCACATGTATGCTTATTTCATTATCCTCAAAATAAAAATAGATAAATAAATAAATACACAGATGTGTGTGCGTGCACACATACTCACACACACAGACACACACACTGTCACAACTCAGTCCCAGGTTTGAATCCTCACACCCCTTCACCACCCCACTTACACCTCTGCTGACAGCCAAGCTGAAGGACTAGCACCCTGGACAAGGAGGGAGGGGTGTGGTTTTAAGGGGACTGACAGCAGATCGTTGACCTCCATGCCACTTAGCCCCCCCTCCCCCCCCCTGCCCGGTCCTTTTAGTTTCATTGGCATTGCTGAGTGCAGGCTACATACAGTGCGCAGAGACTCTGAAGAACCTCTCCACTGCGCTGCCTCTGCTGGTGCCGCAGCCTGGCATGTGAGGCACATGGCAGGTGAGTTGTAGTGAAAAGAGGGGCGGCATCTGGCCTGTGTTCAGGGCAGTGCTGTTCTGCACCCCCTCCCTGTCTGCCACTGCGGCACTGTGTGCTGGGCGGCCACTGTGGAGGAAGAGGAAGAGGACCTGCTAGCGGACACAGGGGGTCAGGCACTGCCATCAGTGCCGTGAAGATGGAGGCCCCCACCAGCTGCCCGAGGTTGCTAGTGTGTGGGCAAGGGGTCAAATCATTCTGGTCAGTTTCAACACTCGCAAGTGTCGATCATTATTTGTTGAGGTACCAACAACTCTTTTGGTCACAAGGTTTTACCCGCTCTGCCAGTTGGAGTGGGTGGGTGTAGTATTGGGGTTTCGAACCCTTGACTTCACCACTTTCTGTTGCGATAAACTTTTCTCTTGAACTCTGCCTTGGTGGGGGAAGAGAGAAAGTAGATTTTTCCTAACACACAGATCCCTTTTTGTTTTTGGAGACTTATTATTTTCAGCACACAATTCTTTTGTTTCTTTATTGTTCTGGGGTTTTCGGGCCATCGCGTTGGGTTGGAAAAATAGATGGGACAGCGGATTGACCAATGTCTCCTGATTTGAGCACTATCCCCAGTAATCTGTCTTTCCCTGAGACTGTAGTAACATTGTTGAATGTGAACCGGCAGTCGGAGGTTATGTCTTGTTTATTTGTATGTCTGTCTGACAGTTTATTTGAATGAATGTTAATTTGATAATTGTAACCTCATAAGAGGATGTTGAAAATGGAAATGGTGTGGATTCATAAGGTGGGGAAAAGCGTGGGATGGAGGGAGGGGTTGACAGTCATGTTGTGACATTCTATTAATTAATTGTGTGGGCACAGCTTGTTGTGTGGGATGCTGGTTCCAGCAGAAGTACTGCGATGAAGGAAGAGGACTCTGGCCTGATCTTCAGCAACCTTGCCGCTGGAGCCAGTTGTGCAGCTGCCCACTCCCACGAGGAAAGCAGAGCGGGGCATCAACAACGCTGCTTCTGAAGCCCTCTCTGATGCCATTTCTGGAACCACTTCTGGACCTGCCAGGAGTTTTCGCCACATTGGCCACCCCATCACGGGCACAACAGCAGCATCCACGTTAAGAAATCCCCCACCTTGCCTTCGTCCCAGCTGACTGTTCACCGTCGTGTGTGTTCTGTGGGCATGTTGTGAGTGTGTAAGAGTGCATTACTATTGTTTTTGGTGGTCTCTTTTGCTTCTATTTTTGGCAGGGGGTTAGGGGTGTTGGGAAGGGAGGAGGGGGGTGTTGGGCCCATTAGCTTAGATAGAGATTTTTTAAAAATGTGAGCGAAAGTGAAATAAAGTGTCTCGGTTGCATAAATTATTTTTGCCTGTGAGTTGTGTTTTGTGAGATTGCTGTGGCTGCCACGACATCTTCTGGACAAATTAAGAACAATGAGCTAGTCACACCAATCTAGGTCTATTCTTCTGAGGATAGGTTTGGATAACCCCCTTTTTTTAAAGTTGTCACACACACACACACACACACACACACACACACACACACACACACACAGATGTATGCATATACACACATACACACATGCATGTAATTATGTGCACACACACACACTCCCTCTCTCACAGTCCATCTCTTTCTCTCTCAAACTCTCGCTTGAGTTGCATGGGAAAACAGGACACTCCAGTATGATCTCTCTACATAGAATGCACCCTTCACCTTCACCTGTCCCATAGTCTTGTAACCGTTGGGACACTACTCAAGACTTTGCAGCTTGCTTCCTCCACCCCTTGCAGTTTTCAGTTTTTGGTAGCAAATCATTCCACTCAAGGCCAGTCAGTCCACTCTCTGATGTTGTCTTCCCATCGTTTTCTTTGTCTGCCTCTTTGTCTCCCTCCTTGTACTGTTCCCTGTAGGACAGCCTTGGCCAGTCCAGATGCTAACAAACCAACCCTGACTGTTGTGCTTGTGTTTTGGCAGGGAGCTGAGTCGGATCCTATGTCTGTGGAATTCACAGAAATGTTTTCGGAGCAGTTTGCTGCGCATTTTGAACAGACCATGGCCTCTCTGATGTCCCAGAACCCTCAAGTTGTGCAGCAGTTTGAACGACTGGCTCAGGCTGCTGACAGTGCTGGTGAGAGAGAGAGAGAGAGAGAGAGAGAGAGAGAGAGAGAGAGAGAGAGAGAGAGAGAGAGAGAGAGAGAATGTGTGTGTACAGTGTGTGTGTGAATGTATGTGTGTGAAGTCAAGTCAAAAACACTTCAATCATCCCATGAAGGGCAATTACAATACTGACAGGCGCGTTGATATGTATAATTATCTCAAAAGACACAAGAAAAATACATTTCAAATCAATATGAACATTCCAAGGTAACTTCAAAAAAAAAGAAGGAAAAAACCAAGTATCACACACACACACACAAAAACATGTGCGGCCACATGCATGCACGGGCACACACACGCATGCGCGTATGCACACACTCAAACACACACATACGCACACCCACTGTCACGACTGCCGCCTGGATCCCCGCAGGAATCCCTACGTAGCCGAGACAGGTCGTTGTGAAAGGAAAGGGAGCTCAGTCCTTCCAGGCACGACTCAGCACAACACAAGCCAGGTGAAACAAACACTACTTTATTACACCCAATCATACACACAAATAATAACAACCTACCAGCTAAACATCACACTATTCCCACCCCTCCTCCCAATTCCCTAATCCCACTATTCCCCTTAACAATAAATTAACAACTTAATAAACAAAATGAAAATTTCATCCATCAGTCTTACACACACGCGCTCAGTGACATAGGTGATCCTCCTGGAAGCATTCCCACACACACACACACGCAACCTCCCGACGATGGCCAGTTGATTCAGGGGGAAGGGAGAGGGACCTGAGGGCGACCTGGCTGCACAGCTAGCTTGCCACATTGAGTCGTGGCAGTCCTCAGCCAGCTGGTCAAGCACAACGCCAGGCTGCCAGTGCTTCTTCCAGGTCCTCGGATCTTTTCTTCGCGCTGCCAGATTTTCAGCGCAGATTTCCAGCGCAGCTCACCTAGCTGGTGTATGCAGGGATGTTCATTGCCACTGGTGATACACTGACTTTGGTCAGTTCAGGTCTCTCGCTTTGGCTGAGAGTTCGGCTCCCCGGCATTCTCTCACTGAGCTGGTTGCAGACACAGTGACCACCTAACCGGGCAGAGTCGCATCTATGGGTGTGGAAACACCCCTCGCAGAAAGGAGATACGGGAACAGCTTGTGAGGACTCTGCCTCCTGGCCTACCCCCTTACATCAGTGATTTCCTTTCTGTAGTTTCCGCATTTAAAAATAAACGAAGCCGGCATGTGCTGCAAGTCAGCGGGGTCAAGAAACTAAAGCCTACATCTACACACAGGGATGGGGTGCCTATATGTGAGGGTTAAGGATCCTCCGTCAGTCCCCGAAGGCCTTGATTCCTCCTTCATGATGGAGATGGAGGTGGGGTGCACTGCTTCTCATTGCCTCCGTTTAGTTCCCAGCCAAAGTTCATGACCAGCAGCTGGCAGGGCATGGATATAAATAAACAGGGCAAAAGGAAAGGTGGCTCTAGCCCCTTGCAGCTGTAGCCCTGTTCAGCCGTAAATTACCCTTGTGTCTTTCACACATCCTCTTGCACAGTGAATTGTCAAAAATCGACAAGCGAAGCACTCTTTAAAATGAGCTTTAAACGAGCTTTCTTTTGACTCCAAACTCCATGTACTTTCTTTCATACTGGTTGATGTGACAGCAGTTCAAACAGACATGAAGATCAACAGGAGAGGTGCAAGCAGAAACACAGTCACAAAAAACAGACATTTCTAACTCTCTCTCCAAAAAAGCAGCCGTTTATATTATATAAACAATGAACATAGAGAAAACATTGAACATGTCTGCATGCAGACTAACCTTTTTTGGGGGCTGCGACATTGAACCTATTGGCAGAACGAGGCCATAAATAAACACATTGATGGGGCTACCACGTACGGCCAGCGGCGTGAGAGGCAGGGTGATGGAGAGTGTGGGGAGAGAGTCTGGGGCAGTCATAAGTATCAGCTATCTGACTTCTCTATGAACACTCCTTCTGGTCAGGCGTTACAGCACGTACACAGTCTACTGTTTCATCAGCTTTTAGTGGTATCCTTGCTACAGCTGAAGGTTGGTTCATGAACCAATTCCAGTACAGCTCATAATTATAACCCCGAGAACACACTAGAAAACAGATGTCTTGTCAGTATTCTACACTGTCATCAAGCAAAGATACCTCACAAATGGCTCAGGTTTTTATTTCACTGATGTTTCTGATACTATGCAAAAAGCATTTTCTGATCCTGTTAAGAAATTGTGATCAAATGTGTATCTACTTATCAGTTCTGTGTTGTGTAAAAAAGAACAAAATGCACACAGGCCTACACTTTGACATCAAAGCAACACCAAAAAAAAGCAAAAAGAAAACGCACACACACAAAAGGGATGACAAAATTTACAAAACTGCATATACACGGGAACTAGATTTTTTAAAAAGCACATGAGTGCTTATTCCATTATCCTCGAAATAAAAGAATAAGCAAAATAAATAAACACACAGACATGAGCGCACATGCACACATACACACAAGCAGACACACATATACACACACAAAATGGCATAAATACATGCACGCATACCCTATACTCACACATACGTGCGTGCGCACACACTCATGCGCACGCGTGTGCACACCACACACATGTAACTACAAGAAGATGCGCACAGCACACATGTACTTGAGAAAACTAACAACTTGAAACTGACACACAGCCAAGAAGCACCTGGCACATGTAGGTGCTGTGGCCGATCACACACACACACACACGCACGCACGCACGCACACACGCGCTCGCACATGCATACATGGGCACATACGCATACACGCACACACACACATGTGCGCAAACACACACCACGCGCAAACGCGCACACACACGCACACACACACACATCCCCGCACACAGACTAACACACACACACAATAACACACACACACACACACTCACAGAAAAACACACAAACACTCATCCCTTCATTACTTGGGAAACACCATGTTTGTAAAAAAAAAAGTTTAAATTAGTTAATTAACCAAACTAGCAGTACAACCGTCACCACAAACAAGTAAAACAGGTATTAAGTTTTATTCACTAAGGTATGAGTACTGTAAAAATAAGGTAGGAAATCCAGCAGCGAATGATAAACGAGCCTTTCAAATAAAAATTTGCCCAGTCGCTAATAGACAGCAAAGAAGGAAAGTGTGCTGGCACGGCGAGACGCTGGACTTGGACCCCTGACCGCGCGGTGCCTAGATAGCAGCCAGATGGTATTTAGGTTACGGAGCGAAAGTTCCAGCCGCAAACTAAAGAGTGGGGTTTTCCTGTTTTGAGCAGCCGTGGGTGGTAAGGGGTATGTGACATGGAAAAGGTTGATCCATGACACACACCAATGTAGGGATACAATGTTATAAAACCCATTAATTTGAAAAGACATCTAAACATTATTTACGCATGCACGCACACACTCACAAACGCACACAGGTATGTACAAGTGTGCACACCCATACACACACACCAATATATGAATGCAATTTTATAAAGACCATTGACCTATTTAAGACATAAACTTACATGCACACATGCATGCACGCGCGCGCACACACACACACACACATACACACGAACATGCATGCACACACACACATGCAATTAAAAAATCATTTAAGCCAAAAATAGATACAGGAGTGCTTATGTTTATGAGCACGCACACGCACACACACACACACCAATATATGAATGCAATTTTAAAAAGACCATTGACTAGTAAAGACAAACTTACACGCTCACACACACACACACATGCTCACACACACACACACACATACATAAAATTACACAGGTATAAAACTGACATGTAAACATCAGCATACACATTGGTGTGAGTAAAATAACCCACAGGAACAAGATGGTGCAAAACTGCAGAAAGAAAACAAATACAAAGAACACCAATAAAAATAGATGGTGCCACATCTGTTACAGTTACAGCCATTCCTTGGGAGAAAAATTCGAATTTGACTCATATGTGTGTATATATATATATATATATGAATAATTATACTGTGTACTGTGTAGTACATTCTGCAATGCAGTACAACCACTGAACCAGCCATTGGAAGAATGAGTGGTGTCGCAGTTATGGCTCTATGTGTGTGTGTGTGTGTGTTTATTTTATTTATTTATTCATTTATTTATTTATTCTTTTATATCGAGAATAATGGAATAAACACTCATATACTTTTTTTTACATCCAGTCCCCATGTATATGTAGTTTTGTAAATTATGTCATCTGTTCCCACTGGCACACAATGGCCTACTCTTACGAAAAGCGGAACAGGATTTAACATGTGCGCAAGATGTTCTGTGTGCGTTCGCACTCGGGGGCCTCAGTTTATAGTCTTATCGGAAGGACTTGGGTGTGTGTGTGTGTGTGTGTGTGAGTGTGTGTGTGTGTGTGTGTGTGTGTGTGTGTGAGTGTGTGTGTGTGTGTGTGTGAGTGTGTGTGTGTGTGTGTGTGTGTGTGTGTGAGTGTGTGTGTGTGTGTGTGTGTGAGTGTGTGTGTGGTGTGTGTGTGTGTGTGTGTGTGTGTGTGTGTGTTGTATGTGTGCAGGGGACTCTCAAGAGGCCCAGCAGAACTTCATGGACACCCTGACCCAGACGCTGATGGACATGTCCCACAATGCTGATGGTATCCAGGTAACCCCACCTGCCCTCAAACATACACCTGTAAACAGGTTGCCTGCTTCCCCTTTAACTTAACTTGGGAGAGAAACGGTGACTGTGTCAAATTCAAATTCAACTGCTCTGCCATCTCAGTCAGAGAAATTCATTGAGGTTACTAGCAAGGGATTAGACCTCTAAGGATAACAGAATGAACATTGTCTATGTCATGGGAGAGCGTGGCAGCATGGTGCTGTGGCTCTGTGTTTGAGAGGGTTTGACTGTTTTCCCTTCCGCCTGCACAGAAATGTTTATATCCACGTGGTTGTTATTTCACTGGCCATTGAATGGTCAGAACAGTTTTCTTTCCTATGATTTACTTTTTGAAATATTTTGACTTATAATTTTCATCTTCTGATACATTTTTCCAATTTCAAGGGACTATGATTTGTGCTCAAGTGTCATTGCTGGTCCTTGTGACCCAGTTTATTATAATTCTGCTGCCCCATGAACATTTGCATGTGAAACACAAAATCAGATCCCCCCCCCCCCCCCCCCCCCCCCCCCCCCTTCCCCCCCCCCCCACAACTACCCAGTTCCTCGTCCACCATGAACTCCTCTCAACTGAGCTGACTCCCCTGTTACCGCAACCAAACTTACCCATCTTCCACCTTGCACTCCCCACCACCGCCAAACAGACGAGCCCCGCGCCAACTCGCCCTTCGCCCCTCATCCCCCCTCTGCCTTCACTTCTCACCACTCTGCCACCCCATGACCAAGGACAACACTGCTTGGCTTCCCTCTGATCCACCTGCTTCTCCCTGTGTTTCTGACTTTGATCAAACATTGTTCTCATTGCAATGTGTATCACAGTGTGCATAAAACTGCAAATCCCCAAACTGGCCCAGTTCTTTCACTATCCTACACCAGACTCTCAATCCAAACCTTTATCTGCTCTGCTACTCTCCACATCCCTACCATCATCTTCATCCTCTTCCTCTGACAGTTATCCTAACTAACCACAGTCATCATCAACCTCTCTGCCTCCTTCAAACCTTCACATGTGCTTTCTCAATGTCCAATCTGTCTGTCCAAGAAGGTAAAGCTGACTTCTTTCCGATTTCATATCTGAACAGAATAGTGATATCTGAACAGAAAAATGATCTAGCATTTCTTACAGAAACCTGGTTAAAACCACATGGTCATGAAGCAAAGATAAAACAACTGACTCGATCTGGCTATACCACTCTTTCTTTCCCCCGACCTTCCCGTGGAGGTGGCATTGCTGTGCTTTATTAAGACACGCTTGAGCCTGCTAACTGATAACCAGTCTTCTTTCTCTGTTTTGGGTCCATTGACCTGGAATGATCTCCCTCTCTCTCTTTGCCAAAAGCCTACTTATCACACTTTGAAATCCAGCCTCAAGACATATTCCAAACCTGAGATTTCCACCTCCTGTCTCATATCAGAACTGTCCCTTCCTTCACTAGCTGATGTCCCATTATCCTGCCTAAGCGTATGACCTGTGTGCATATGTGTGTGTGTGTGCATGTGTGTGTGTGGGGGGGGGGGAGGGGGCGGGGGGGTTGAATAACTGGTTTGACTATCGAAATTTTGTATTTCATAGATTTGTTCTGCAGCGTACCATGTTTGTAATATTTGTTTGTCTGAACTATTGCTTGTTATTGGTTGCATGACTGTGTAAGATTAGGTTGAATGCAAGCGTTATGATTTGTCTTTGCAAGATAAAGCGCTATATATATTCCATTTATTATTAATTATTATTAAACAAAGGTGTGACTGTATACCTAGAACATTGCAATTGTCGGGAAATAAAGCCAACTTTCCAAGGCAGCAGGAAATATGTACGAAGCAATTGCTCTATACACACAAAACAATTTTAAGTAAGAACTTGAGCATTGAAATTTATTTGTGATATTGTTTGTTGTTATTGGGCTTCTTCGTCTGTCAACTGATTGGACAGAGATATTCTTTAAAAATCATGATCCCTCCTTGGCGCCTTGAGTCTTTATAAGAATTCTAGCTTACTTTCTGATTCCAGAGTTGAAAGTGTGCAACTTTGGTTATCATGGTGTATTAATAATGATTTTTTGGGGGGTAGTTCCCAAAAATTTGTTTGATATAATTATCAAAAAGCCTTTTTGACCATTACGTCCTTTAGACATAAACAAACATGACCCCAGTGATTTATCTGTCACACTATGGTCTAAAGCTGGGAAGTTGAAGTTTTATGCTGCCAAATGACAGGCTCAGGTTTTTCTGTGTGAAAGTATTGTGTAGAAGTGACGCTACCTGACAAAGATGAAATGGGAAGACAGGATCACCAATGAAGAACTATGGAGAATGTGCAAAGTTGATGATCTGAAGTCTGTAGCTAGTACCAATAGGCTGCGCTGGTTTGGGCACGTTCAACGGAAAGCAGACCACCACATCATAAAAAAAGCAATGTAGTGGATGGAAAGAGACCAAAGGGAGGACCTAGCAAAACCTGGGCTGCCTGTATTGCAGATGATCTTAGAGAAAGGGGCATAAATAAGGAGGAAGCTTAAAACAGACAGAGATGGAGAAGGCTCATCAATGTCAAACCTCCCCTAGGAGAAACATGACAAAAAAGGAAGAAGAAGAAGAAGAAAGTATTGTGTAGAAGTGAAGATATACTGTGTACAAGAATTCCACAGAGGTTGTTTTAAGAGTTCTACTGGTGAGCTTAACAAGTGCGCGTGCGCACGCACACACTGCACTGCACTGCACTGTACCACAGTTGACTTGTGACTGAGGAAGGTTGAAATAAACATGTCATCTAGTATGATTTAACATGACTGGATATCTTTGATTGTGGCTCACATTGCAGGAGGAGGTGTTGGAAGGTGAAGGTCAGGCAGAAGGTCAAGGTGAGGAGTTCATGCCCATGATGCAAGAGCTGATGCAGACGCTGCTGTCCAAGAATGTGCTGTACCCCTCTCTGAAGGAGATCGCCTCCAAGGTATGTTGTTGTTGTTGTTGTTGTACAAAACTTGCGCACCTGCGCTGCAAGCCTGCCCTCCATTTATTTTCCTTAGTTGAAATCCATTTTACCGTGGGAGGAGTGTGTATGTGTGTGTGTGAAGTCAAGTCAAAGTTTTATTTCCAGATGGTACATCAAATAAGCAATCCACTTTTGCTTTTTTTCATCAAGCCATCTATCTAAGAACAAAAATTTGTTTCTGATAATATTGAGTACTGCATTATTACAACCTTTACCAATAGAGTGTACCAATAATAAGAAGAAAACCAATAAAATGATACAATGCAAAATACAAACCACATACACTTCAAAATACAAACAGCACTCATACATACACACACACACACACATACACACATACACACACACACACACACACACACACACACACACACACACACACACACACACACACAACACTTAGGTAAAGAATTTTGTAAGAATTAAAAAAAATAATTAAATGTCAAACAAACGAATTACATCACCTACTATATCACCCATTCTTTCACGTTCATACTTAAGAAAGAAAAAAAACCAGGTACAGGAACAAAAGGTTAGAAAATACTAGGCATTCATTGCATTAGTACTGACAACATTGCCTACTATGACCACCCTCCTCACCTCGACCCACGCAAACGTGTGCTTATATGCGCTCATACTCTTCAAATAGCGCTTTTTAAATATCATATATTCACACAATAACGATCAAACAAGCAAAAACCAGTCAAATAAATCAATAATAATTATAGTAGTGATACAATAATTATGATAATCACCCATCCCATTAATAGTACATCGGCCTTAGGACACAATGCAACAACAGGGGGTGGGGTTGGGTTGGGTTGTTGTTGTGTTGTTGTTGATTTTTTGGGGGGAGAGCACAGTAGAAAAGAACAATGATTTCACAATGCAAATATAATATTGAATCAGCGGAAAAGTTGCACTTCTATGTATGTACACATATTCCCCTGTCAACAACTTAGGGTTATAACTTGGTAACTCTGTACACTCACTCATTCCAGTTTGATCACCAAGCACAAGCATAACTTACGAGAAAAGAAATACGGAAAAATATCCCGAGAATCATGGCTATGTGTCATGAATCTAACTTACTGTGAACAGTCTAAGACAGCAATGCAATCTTTAATAGGAAAACAAACAAACCGAATGACAAATAACCCTGCAGTGCTGTTCAGTCTATAAAAAAAACCTGACGATTCATTTTAGGATTATGGCATCCTAAATGTGACCCATTTTTACACAAGGAGTCTTAAGGTATAATTGGGTCAAATTGAGTTGTTACATTTTCTGAAATCTACAGATCAATACCTTTCTTTTGATGTATGATACATTATTCTACCTATAAAATTGACAAAGTTATGGGTGTTTGAAATGGGTGACACAGCGATTTCACTTCTTCTTCCTCTTCCTTTTTTGTCATGTTTCTCCCAGGGGAGGTTTGACATTGATGATCCTTCTCCATCTCTCTCTGTTTTGAGCTTCCTCCTTATTTATGCCCCTTTCTCTAAGATCATCTGCAATACAGGCAGCCCAGGTCTTGCTAGGTCTTCCCTTTGGTCTCTTTCCATCCACTACGAAGTTCATTGCTCTTTTTATGATGTGGTGGTCTGCTTTCCGTTGAACGTGCCCAAACCAGCGTAGTCTATTGGTACTAGCTACAGACTTCAGATCATCAACTTTGCACATTCTCCATAGTTCTTCATTTGTGATCCTGTCTTCCCATTTGATCTTTGTCATGTAGCGTAGCATTCGGTTTTCACAATTCTGAGAAAATCAGGTTTAACCCTTTCCCATTTTTACCTGCCTCAGCCCGTTCGCCCGCATATATTTATACCTGCCGCAGCCCGCCGGACGTCATTTCAGCCTAGTGGGGAATTTCCCTCATGCACTAAGCTCTACCTAGTACACGCACACTATGAATGAACATTCCACTGAGGTCAGCATAAACTAAGGAAGGAATGGGCACCAAATTCAGTGCTACACAGCCTCCCGTTCACAAGAAATTGGCCAGTGACTGGCTTTGTCTTTCCCACGCTTTCTTGTAGCTAAAAATGGCAGCAAAGATTGAGGATATGATTTGGGAGGAATATACTGGTGTGGAAATTGAAGCTATTTTGGCTCAAGTGGAACAGTTCGAAAGAGAATAAAATGTTGAATCTGATGTTGAAGTAGATGTAGAAGAAGGAGATGAAATAGGAGAAGGTAGTGAGTCGGAAAGTGGTGCTGAGGATAACATTCCGTTGGCTTCATAGCAGACGACATGGCGAGGTGCACAAGTGCCTTGCACAGTGCAAGACTTCACGCTGCCGACTGGGCCGGCACAAACTCTCCCACTGAATGCCAAGCCCTTAGATAACTTTGTTTTGTTTGTGCCCCAACATTTTTTTCAAACTGGAGCAGATAAAAGTAACAATTAAACTGGAGCAGATAAAAGTAACAATTATGCCAGGCAAAAGATCGCCATGAAAGGCTTAGTCATAGATCCATTATGGACAGAAACAACACCTGATGGAATTAGGGCTTACCTGTCAGTTTTGATCATGATGGGGATCGAGCCTTTGCCAAGGCTTCATCTCTGCTGGTCTACTGATTGAGATTTTCTGAGTCGTGTGTCTGTACTATTATGACAAAAACCAGATTTCTCGAAATTAATCAGTATTTTCACCTGAGAAACACGCCAACACACCTGGACGCGACACTGGGCTGTGACACCTGCATTGTGACAGCCATGTGACTCACTGACTGGCTATTAGTGAAGGAAACACTAGTGTTTTTGTAAATAGTAGGCGTGAGCATATATTTGTAAATAATGTATATATGCGCATTAGTCAACCTTGTTTTCAATATGTTTGAATACTTTACACTCAGAAAATGTAGACTTGGTGACAGTAATCTTGTGACAAGTGTGAATGTTCGATTGGATTACCATGACGATGGATGCGATGGAGGACACATTCAGACAGGACCACACTTATTTTTTAAAATCACTTATGTATATTGCTATATATGTTAGAGGGTAGTTGTAGACTAACAGCATGATGTCACTGCAATGTTACCTGTATTTGGTGACAGAGGGGACAGCAGCATGACACATGTAGGTAGGACACACGTCTTGGGGTGAAATGCAAGACAGTGATGATAGTGTTACCATCAGTGATGTCTGGGAATATTTACAAGAATTTGAAAAAAATGTAGACAATACTAGGTCCATGCTGCAAGAACTGAAATAATGCATTGCAAAAGGAAAGCTTTCTACAGATGTGCCTTGATGACTGTGAAAGACTTCTATACAAACTTAATGTAAAGACACTGTGATTGGAATAACCAACAGTATTTATAGACAATATCAATATTCTGCTATAATTTCAAAACCTCCTTATTTATGCCCCTTTCTCTAAGATCATCTGCCATACACGCAGCCCAGGTCTTGCTAGGTCCTCCCTTTGGTCTCTTTCCATCCACTACGAAGCTCATTGCTCTTTTTATGATGTGGTGGTCTGCTTTCCGTTGAACGTGCCCAAACCAGCGCAGTCTATTGGTACTAGCTACAGACTTCAGATCATCAACTTTGCACATCCTCCATAGTTCTTCATTTGTGATCCTGTCTTCCCATTTGATCTTTGTCATGTAGCGTAGCATTCGGTTTTCACAGCTCTTCAACAAACGTTCGACGGTTTTTGTGAAAACCCACGTCTTCAAGCCATACAGGAGAACAGGTCTGATGCAGGCCTTGTATATCAGACAGCGTCTCTCCAGTGGGATTTTCTGATTTCCAAGCAGACTTGCCAATTCTTTCCATTTCTTCCAAGCACTCGCAATCCTGGTTCTGACAGCTAACTCAGATTTTGCTTTGCAGCCCATCATTATAATAATAATAATAATATATGGAATTTATATAGCGCTAAATCTTGTAAAAAAGCAAACAAATTGAAGCGCTTGCACTCAAATCATTTACACGCATGAAACTCTCCTTAACCCTTTACCATTCGCATTTCTGACAGAGAAACTCTCTGTAGTATTCGGAAATTTACGCTGTTTTTTTCAGAGAATAAGGTACCTCAAGTACACATAGTCCTGTACAGTTACTACTGTTCGCAGAGCAGTCATATTTGGCCAAAGTATTCATATGATGTCATACTTTGTTCTGCACCCCAAGATGTGTGTCCTACCTACATGTGTCGTGCTGCTGTCCCCTCTTTGTCACCAAATACAGGTAACATTGCAGTGACATCATGCTGTTAGTCTACAACTACCCTCTAACATGCGCAATATAGGTATGTGATTAACAAAAATAATATGTGTGGTCCTGCCTGAATGTGTCCTCCATCGCATCCACCGTCATGGTAATCCAATCGAACATTCACACGTCACAAAATTACTGTCACCAAGTCTACACTTCTTCAGTGGAAAGTATTCAAACATATTGAAAACGACGTTGACTAATGCGCGTATATACATTATTTACAAATATATGCTGACGCCTACTATTTACAGACACTAGTGTGTCCTTCACCAATAGCTAGCTACATGGCTGTCACAATGCAGGTGTCACAGCCAGTGTCGCGTCCAGGTGTGTTGGCGTGTTTCTCAGGTGAAAATACTGATTAATTTTGAGAAATCTGGTTTTCATCATAATATTACTGATCCGTGACTCAGAAAATGTCAAATCAGTAGATCAGTAGAGATGAAGCCTCGGCAAACGCTTGATCCCCATCATGATCAAAACTGACAGGTAAGCCCAAATTTCATCAGGTGTTGTTTCTGTCCGTAATGGATCTATGACTAAGACTTTCACAGCGATCTTTTACCTGGCATAGTTGTTAGTTTCATCTGCTACAATTTGAAAAAAATGTTGGGGCACAAACAAAACAAAGTAATCTAAGAGCTTGGCTTTCAGTGGGAGAGTTTGTGCCGGCCCAGTCTTCAGCGTGAAGTCTTGCACTGAGCAAGGCACTTGTGCGCTGCGCCATGTCGTCTGCTATGAAGCCAACGGAATGTTATCCTAAGCATCACTTTCCGACTCACTACCTTCTCCTATTTCATCTTTTTCTTCTACATCTACTTCAACATCGGATTCAACATTTTATTCTCTTTCGAACTGTTCCACTTGCGCCAAAATAGCTTCAATTTCCACATCAGTATATTCCTCCCAAATTGTATGCTCAATCTTTGCTGCCATTTTTAGCAACAAGAAAGCTTGGGAAAGACAAAGCCAGTCACTGGCCAATTTCTTGTGAAAGGGAGGCTGTGTAGCACTGAATTTGGTGCCCATTCCTTCCTTAGTTTATGCTGACCTCAGTGGAATGTTCATTCATAGTGTGCGTGTACTAGGTAGAGCTTAGTGCGTGAGGGAAAATCCCCACTAGGCTGAAATGACGTCCGGCGGGCTGCGGCGGGTATAAATAGATGCGGGCGAGCGGGCAGCGGCGGGCTACGGCGGGTAAAAATGGGAAAGGGTTAAACATACTGAACAACAGATTTCAAATCCATGCGCGCGCACACACGCACGCACGCGCGCACACACACACACACACACACACTCGCGAACACACTTACGAGGTGAAGGATGCTGTTGAAAATTAGGGACAGATATGAGGAGAAAAAGTCTCAGGTAGGAAATAAGTGCTTTGAGGCTGGATTTGAAGGTATCAAGAGAAGGCTTTTGGCGAAGTGAAAGAGGGAGGTCATTCCAGGTGGATGGATCACAAACAGAGAAAGAGCGACGGCCAACAGTGGTTTGTTTGAATCTGGGTGTTCGAAAGCACAAAGTATCTGCGGCTGAGCAAAGGGAACGGGATGGAGTCTACAGGCGAAGACAGTTACAGAGATAAGGGTGCAGATTTGTGGAGACATTTGAAACAGAGGGTATTGATCTTATACTCCAGTCTTTGTGAGACAAGCAGCCAGTGAAGAGATCGCAGAAGAGGAGTAATGTGTTCAGATTTTTTTCTTTCTTAGGACCAGTCGAGCTGCAGAGTTTTGTATGCGTTGAAGAGAGTGGATAGATGAGCGGGTAGGCCACCCAAAAAAAATTTCAGTAGTCAAAACAGAGAGATTACAAGCTTGGAAGTTGCATCAGGGGGACAGATATTTTGGAATCGTGCATAGGCCGAATTGGAGTACAAAACCGGGTTAGGTATGAATTTTTTCATAAGATTTGTTGTCAAGAACTATCCTAAATATTTCCAGATTTGGGCCCAAAGAACTGACGTTTTCCCGATTCATTAAAGTTTTGTGATGGGGAAATTTTATATTGGGCCCTTTGACAGGGCTTTTTTTTATCGGCATTAATTTTATTGTTTGGTCATCCAGTTGAATGTCTAAAGGGCATAGGCATATTGTCAGGGGGAAAAGGCAATTTTAAAGTTCACTGCATGAAGCTGAGTACATCTATAGAAAAGATCAATATGGTGGTTGTTTAAAAATTGTAGAGGGGCATGTAGAAGTAAAAAACACCCCCGAGGACGATCCCTGTGGGCCCCACTTTTCCCCAGTTTGAAGGTTTTGATTTAATTTTTTTTAAAATAACTTTTGGAATCGGTCTGTTAGGGTAAAGAAAACCATTAGGACTGTGCATTAATCCCAAATTAGTTTGGAGGTGAAAAAGAAGAATTGATATCTATAGGGTCAAGGCTGCAGATAATCAAGAAGAGGGGGAAAAGGGGAGATTTTTTCGGGGTCAGAAGCAAGTAGAAGGTACCCCAAAGGTGATAGGGTGGTTTGGGTGCGGGGTTTGGGGGATAGGGGATTGAAAGGGGAAGGAGATCATTGAATAAGGTGATTTTGACGTTTAGAACAACTTTTTCAGTATTTTAGCGCAAAAGGTAATTTGGGGAGTCATAATTCTTCAAAAAGTTGGGATTGGGGTCGTGCTTTTCGTAGGGGTTGCTATTGCTTTTTAAAAAGCTGATGGAAAAATTTCCTGACACAAGAGAGAGTTTACTTTTTTTATGATAATGGGCAAAAGTTGTGGAAGGCATTGTGAGAAACGGAGCATTATAGATCAAGGTCACAGATTTAATGTCTTTCCTAGAATTTTGATTCCTTTTTTACTTGGGGAGGAAGGGGAAAAAAGGGTGCCCCCGTGAAGATATCAGGAGGGGCCCGCTGGGAAATTTATTGATCCATCTGGGGCATTGTTGCGGATTTTCTGAAAAAAAGGAAAAAGATGGGAGTCAAACCCGTGGGGGGTAGCGAGGGGTTGTTTTTTGCAGACCAAGGGAAATTTTAGGGGAGGGAAAAAGAGATTTTTTGGGTGTAGCACAGAGAACTTGGGAATTGTAAATCTGTCCTTGCTGATGGATTAAGAGTTTTTACTTTTGTTTATTTGTTTTCGGAAAAAGGTTTTTTTGATTTTGGTTTTTTTTACTTCCCCCATGCCGTTCTAGTTGCCGGGGTTTGCGCTTGCTTCAAGGTTTTAGGGAACCCTGGCCACAGGGGGCTGTCGGGAGGAATGGTCGTAGAGGTGCATGCTATCAACAATTGGCGGGGAATTGTTTTTAGTATTTAAGAGCAGGTGTCAAGGTTTGTGTAAAAGTTTGGAAACTTGGTTTAAGAGAAGGTTTAAATGTTAAGGCCCTAAATGCACGATAACATATTTTTCTTTCTGACAGGGTTTTTATGTTTTAGATGAAAAGAATGGCGGGAAAAGATCAGAAGCATTCGTCGGTGCGAAACAGATGTACAAATTAAATGAACATTAGTAATACCCGCTAAAAAATGACGGTTGTCGTTGCTTCGTTTACCATTTGGGGGAGAGAATGGTGGACAGAAAAGGGAAAAAACGTTTGACTCGGGGAAGATTGGTTGTCGAAATGGAAGTTGAAATCATCAAAAAATTTTCATTAATAGGAGAGGCTGTTGTTTTCGAGGAGTGACTGGAAATCTTGGTGAAAAAGAGAAGATGTTAGGTTGTTCTTTCAGCTGGGAGGTAGGTGGTAAAGGCAGCAGAAAGTAATAGAGTGGCCAGGTAGGTTGAAATTGATTTTGTAAACTTCAAAAGATTCATGTGAGAATTGAAGGTTGTGACCTAAAGAAAGAGATGGTTCCAATATGTCTGTGAGAATGATGGCATACCCACCTCCTCAAGAGAGTCGGGGAAAAGAAATAGTTTTATATCCAGGAGGAGTCAGCTGTTTTATTTTTGGCTCATGGCCATGTGGTATAAGCCAAGTTTCAGTGAGGAAGGTTAAGTCAATGTTTTTTTCAGATATGAAATCAGAAATGTAGTCGGCTTTTCCATTTGGACAGACGACTGCACATTGAACAAACTTGAAGGAGATCTAAAAGGAGGTGGAGAGGTTGAAGGTGAAAGTGGTGAGTTTGGACAAGCATAAAGGAAGAGGACGAAAGGCGATGGTGGAATGTGGTTAGCGGAAGAACAGACAAAGTTTGGATGGTGAATCAGGAGAAAGAAGATGGTGAAAGAACTGGCAATCATGGATTCTGGTGTTGAAACACATCATGATATACATCATCATCATAAAAACAAAAAACATTATCAGAGTCACAAACAACAGAACAGTGAACACTGAAGGGCTGTGGACGGCAGCATGGGAAGAAGCGTTGTCAGGGGTGACAGAAGTGACGTCAAAAGTGAGGGGGGAGACAGGGAAGGGAACCCCACCACTGGCGATGACGTCGGCCTGCCCATTTTTCCCCGTTTTGGTTTTTGGGCCTCTCCCAGGTAGCAAAATTTTAATTTACGGTCTTACCGGACCCCCTCTTTTTCTTCCCCGTGTTTTTTTCAAATTCTTTACCCCTTTTGATGGGATTGTTTCCACCCTTTTAAAACACCACCAGGATATTGCCTCCTTCAGTTGTTTGGGTCTTTTCCAAACTGCTTTTGCTTTGGGTCGTTGTTCAACTTACTTTTCAACACCACATTTTGCTTCTTCTTGTTTCTTTTCTTTTTCCAACTTTTCATTGCTGGTTTCAAAATTTACCTTCATTCCCGCTTCAATCTCTTTTTCCCAAATTTGTTTTGAGTAGCGTCAACACGTTCCAGCTACCATACAAGTCATCAGCATACAGCATTCCCAGATCTCTTCTGGCCTCTCCACTTCCTGGGATATTTCATTCCATCACGAGATAAAGACAGAGGGCTCAATGTGGATCCTTGGTGCAACTCCTAATTTATCTCAAAGCTTTCTGACGTCCCAAGTATAGTTTTCACTTTTGATCTGGAGTTCTTGTACAAAGTCATAACCATTGAGATGCTGTGCTCTGGTACACCTTGTTTCCTCAAGGCCCATTGGATTGCCTTTCTGGGTACTCTATCAAAAGCTTTTTCCAGGTCAACAAAGGTGTGCGTCAAGCTCTTTTTCTTCTCCACATACTTTTCCTGCAGTTGTTTCACAATAAATATTGCATCTATGGTTGATTTGCCAGCCTGGAATCCAAACTGTTTTTCATCAACATTGCACAGGCTCTTCAGTCTTCTTTCCAATACTTTTTCCCAGATCTTCATGCCATGTTCCAGAAGCCTGATTCCTCTGTATTTCCTACATTCTAGTGCATCTTCTTTACCCTGTACTCAAAACAGAGAGATGGAGAAGGCTCATCATTGTCAAACCTCCCTTGGGAAAAACATGACAAAAAAGGAAGAAGAAGAAGACTTTCAAAACCATGGTTTGGAATTCATGCCATGTGGACCATTTGGGTTTGATTAATCATGTTGTTAATTATATATGTTTTCTGCCCAGTCCTCACCCCACTGTCCCCATTGCTTAACACATTAAACCTTTGTCATTGTCAGTGTCTCTCTCCTATCTCTCTCTCCCCTCCTCACACACAACACACACACACACACACACACACCACACACACACCCCACACACACACACACACACACTTACTTTCTTGCTGTTTTGGCCTTTTTATGTTTTTTTGTGTTACACAAAAATATGCTAATTTATTTAATTTTGTAGCTGTTAGTTTTCTTTTCATTGTATTAGATGAGCTAAATTGTTATTGCTGACGTTAGTATTGCTGGGTGGGTTTACATTCCCTGAATTTATTCTTTGATGGAAGGATTAACGTTGTTCTGCCTCAAATCAAAAAGCACATGTACATGCGTGTATATGACCAGGGGAAAGGGAGGGAATGGATGTATTTGTTATACTTCTTTGCTCTGAATCCAATGGCTGTTGTTTATTTTTGTTTTCCTTATACATGAGTATATTATGTGGTGAAGGGGATATGGGTGAGGATGTGTATGTGTATGTAAGTGTTTAAATGATACATCAGTTTCCTCTGTTTATATCCATTTGATTGTTGTTGTTATTGTTGGTGGGGGTGGGGTTCTGGTTTATTTTGCTTTTTGTTTGTTTTGGGTTTAGGGTGGTTTTCTTGGGGAGGGGAGGGGTATTTTTTACTCTTTTTCTCATCTTTTGTTAGTTCTATATTCTTCATTTGTCTTGGCTGTTATTCTTGTCCTATGTTAGTTATTGTCGCTGTTGTTGTTGTGTACGTATGTTTGTGTTTGTTTGAATGTTTATTTCCTTGTTGTGGTTGTTCTTGTTGATTCATCTTTTTTTGTTGTTTCATTCAGTTGTTTGTATGGTTGAAGGTTGTGTGTGTATGTGTGTGTGAGGGGGGTGGGGGGGGGGAGGGAGGCAGTTGGTGTGTTTTTTAAATTTTATTTTGTTTTGTCGTCTTTGTTTGTTTTGGTTTGGTTTTTCTTTGTTGCTTGTTTGTTTGTATTATGACGGATATTTTTTCAAGATTTTTGAATTATTTGAATTGTATGGTTGAATATTTTTCTGTTTTTTTTGTTTTGTTTTTAATTCCATCTATGCATATGTTATTGTCTTTTCTTGTTTGATTTGTATAGTTTACCATAGATTAGGTTTTTTATTCTATGTCTGCATAAACATTATCTTTTTTTCTCGCTTTTTTTTTTCTTTAGATAGATGGCTTGATGAAAAAAAGCAAATGCACTGCTTATTCAATGGTACCATCTGAAAATAAAAGCTTCACTTGACTTGACTTGACTTGACTTGACTTGACTGGACACACACACACACACACACACACACACACACACACACACACACACACCACAGAGCTATTATTTGATATAAGGCTTTAAATTTTCATGTTTGCAATGGCCGGTTTTTTGTTGTTGTTGTTTTATAGTGTTTATATCAGCTTCGTCATTTATTTGATTTTGTTGATGTCACATTTCAATTCACAATTGACAATATCATTATCTTATCTTTTTCAAAGATAACACTCTGTCTGTCTGTATCTGTCTGTCTGTCTGTCTGTCTGTCTGTCTGTCTGTCTGTCTGTCTGCTCTCTCTCTCTCTCTCATCTCTCTCTCTCTCCTCTCTCTCTCTCTCTCTCTCTCTCTCTCCTCTCTCTCTCTCTCTCTCTCATGTATCAAAATAACATTGTTTATGATTGTTTGCTGGGAATTATCAGTTGTGATTACTAATGATAGTCCCACATCGGGCAAAGGCCGAATGGAAAAAGTATGTTAATACTTATCTGTAAACCTGTTGGAATCAAAACTCTCTCTCTCTCTCTCTCATCTCCTCTCTCTCTCTCTCTCATCTCTCTCTCTCTCTCTCTCTCTCTCTCTCTCTCTCTCTCTCTCTCTCTCTCTCATCATCATCATCATTAGCACACAATTCATGTTTAATGCGATTTCAATCTTCACGTCGTTTTGTTGTTGTTTTGTTTTTTGTCCATTTCCCTGTCTATCTATCTCTGTCTTCACACTGTCCATAATTCTGTAAGCCACTCCCTCCCCCCTGCAGCATAATGTATGTTCTGTCCTGGAGATTCCGGTAATAATCACTTGGGCTTGAACTCACATGGCGTCTGTAGACGTGCTTATTCATATGACTGAATGTTCCTTTGGCTACACACCGGTATTAATTTGGGGGTCACATAGTATCTTGTATAGAGTGCGAGTGGAAAACAATGTTGGTGTTTTTCACAGATTTTTTAAAGCATGAAAAAATGGACTGTGCACTTGTTTTTTGGATTGAGGACATAGAGCAATACCAGGTAGTCACGAGAAAGTTGGAAATAACCATCAAATGAGGATTGCCTGTATTCCTACAGCGTTGACCCCACGCATGCATATTGCGGTAAGGAAGCTAGCAGACGACAAAGGATTGAGGGGGTACAGTGTTTGCTGAAAAATAAAAAAATTTCAAACCTACCAAATTTGTTCAAAATCACATGAGTTTTGGGTCAGAGGCTAGTCTTTCACAAAAAGTGGTTTTTATTTCTGTGGATGCCTTAGTACGTGCGGTATGAATATGAGTTACATAGAAAAACAGAAGGAAAAGAGTGATTTTTTTTTTTACTACCGGTGTGCAGCCTGTATAATTTACTAAAACTGCCATACAGCCCATGATAGGACATGGTGTCAGAAGTGGTCATCATCCAAAGCCAACAGGAAGAAATTCAGTTCTAACAAAGTAGGGCGCATTTCCCTTACAACTTGACTTTGGATGGATTAACATCTTTCTATGACGTCACTTCTTCTGCATTCTAAGGAGTACATCATTGTTATGCATACATGTATATTAGGTGTTCCTGTCTGACGCAGCAGCATCATGTTGGGGAGCCACAGGGCGAACCAACTGGCTGGGTCACTAAAACAGCTTAGTGGACAGTTGTTAGCAGGTCCTTGGTAGTACTAGAGGTAAACTGGAAATGGCTCAAGCACAAACATTCTTCACAGCAAACATACCTGTTCCCTCAAAGCTGGATCTTTCATCAAACCTAGAGGTGAACTGGAGAAAGTTCAAGAGACAGTGGGAAAACTGCCAGGTTGCCACAAGGCTGGATAAAGAAGATCCAGCCTACCAGTGTGCAGTCTTTCTCACTTGCATTGGTGACGAAGGACAAGAAGTTTATGAAGGATTGAATTTTCAGCCAGGTGAAGACAAGGACATCAAAATAGTGATTGACAAATTCTCTGAGTTTTGTCTAGGCACAATCCATGAGGTGTATGAAAGCTATCAATTTCATGCCAGAAAACAGGAAACACACGAGTCCATTGATACCTATGTTGCGGTTCTCCACAAGATGTCAAAATCTTGCAACTTTCCTGAACCAGAGAGAATGATTCGTGACAGAGTTGTGATTGGAATCTGTGATGATCCATGAGAGAAAAAGAACAAAACCTCCAGAGGACAGAACTTGGTGACAGCAGATGCTCTTTCTAGAGCACCAGTGGACTCCAACAACAACAAAGACAAGAAAGCAGAAGAAGAAGATAGACTGTATGTGGGACAAACCAGACAAAATATGCCAGCAGCAGAGAATGGCATTGAGCAGATCAAAAGTGAACAAGCCAAAGACGAGAACTGCCAGAAACTACCACACTTTGTTCACGAGGGATGGCCGAGTTCCTGTCCACAAAATCCTGACCTGAAAGCATACTGGACAGTCCGGTCTGAAACTGCTGCTGAAGATGGTCTACTTGTGCTCAGAACTAGACTGGTCATCCCTGAGACACTGAGGAAAGACATTCTGGAGAAACTTTACACTGCACTAGGGGATTGTTTAATGTCCAGCTAGGCTTATCTCGGAGCCATTTCCTTTGACATTAGCTCCGCTACACCTTAGAGCAGGGACAGGGGCCATGCCGACACCTTGGTGATGCTGTACACTCAGCTGGGTTGTCCAGGCTGTCCTCTGTACTTTCCCTACCTCACTGAGCTGGCCACTTGAGACAAGGGGATGGGGACTGAGCGAATCACATGTGTTGTAATTCAAACATAGTCAAGTTAAGTTTTTATTTCCAGATGGTACATTGAATAGGCAATGCATTTGCTTTTTTCACCAAGCCATCTATCTGGGAAGAAAAAACAACTTGATCAAAAATATCTAACTACATTTTTGTGACAACCCATAGCAATAACAGACACTAAATAAAAAAACAAACCATATAAACAAACCAAAAGCATACCCCCCCCCACCCCAAGAAAAAAACCCAACAACAACAACAAAACAATAACAATACACTGCAGACTTCTCTCTCACACACACACACACGCACGCACACACACATGCACGCATGCACACGCGCGCGCACACACACACACACACACATTCACAACACACACACACACACACACACACACATTCACACACAGACATACACACACACACACACACACACACACATACACACATTCACACACAGACATACACGGGCACGCATGTGCACACACTTAGATCTAGTTTTTTAAAAAATACAATGAAGAAAAAGAACAAAAAATGTCAAACAAATTATATCAGGTTACAACATCATCTGTTCTTTCATGTTCATATTTTACAGTAACCCCCCCCCCCCCCCCCCCCCCCCCCCCCCCCAAACAACAGCAACAAAAAATTGCAAATGCACACTATAACAACAAACATTATTATATTAATTTAAACTGTTGCCTGTAAAATGAAGAACGTTTACTTGCAGTCTTCTTCCTCTGCAAATGCAGATGGAAAAGAAAGTCTGTAAACTTCTGTCTCTCTGTATAGTTTGTGTGTAGGCAGGATGTGGCTGCCACATCACTCTGTTATCAGAATTATGACAGATAAGTAGGGTTGACCGAAACTCCCACTTTCCCAGCCGCCAGCAGTGACCACGTACAGCTGGCCAGTTTGTGCAGGATCAAAACAAGGCAGCCCGCAGCCACATTGCCTCTGCCAGCTTTGACCATCCCGAGATAGACAGTTTAGGCAGGGAGAACAAAATCAGAACAGTAGATAAACTTGCTCTGCCAGGAGTGGCCTCCCTTACGTGGCCAGGTCTGGCGGTACAGGGAATCAAAACGGGCAGCCATCTTGCATTGCCAGAAGGGGCTATCCTGATCTGGGCATTACTGGCAGGACTGGGATGGGTGAGGACTTTTATAAACTGGTATGGTTTTTGTAAATAATTACTAAAATATCTATCACGGCAACATGACTTATTGTAGTAGTCAAGTGCATGTTGAAAAGAGTCCATGCGTGTGAAAAAGTGGCCGATAGTTGTGGCAGGCAAGCCTCTGTGTTCTTGGACTGTTGCACTTTCTGCACTGTTAATGTGATGGTCTTCCTCCATGCACAGTACCCAGAGTACCTGGCAGAGAACGAGAGCAAGCTGGAGGCCAGTGAGGTGAGCCTGTATCGTCAGCAGTATGACCTGATGACCGCCATTTGCAGTGTCTATGAGGAGGAGAAGGACGATGACACTGCCGCCATCAAAACACAGCGCTTTGAGAAACTCTTAGATCTGATGCAAAAGGTCAGATATTGTGTGTGTGCGTGCAAAAGGTCAGATACTCTGTGTGTGTGTGCGTGCAAAAGGTCAGATACTCTGTGTGTGTGCGTGCAAAAGGTCAGATACTGTCTGTGTGTGTGCATGCAAAAGGTCAGATACTGTCTGTGTGTGTGTGCGTGCAAAAGGTCAGATTCTCTGTCTGTGTGTGTGTTCGCGTGCAAAAGGTCAGATACTCTGTGTGTGTGTGTGTGCAAAAGGTCAGATACTCTGTCTGTGTGTGTGTGCAAAAGGTCAGATACTCTGTGTGTGTGCGTGCAAAAGGTCAGATACTCTGTGTGCATGTGCGTGTGTGCAAAAGGTCAGATACTCTCTGTGTGTGTACGTGTGAAGTTTTTAACCTTTTGGCCCTTTATCTTTGAAACGGGATAGCCTAGTGGTCAGAACATTGCGCTCGCAATCTGATGACCCGGGTTCGATTCCCGTTCAAGGGGATATTTTCCCCTGGAGTTAACATCAGTGCAGACTCCACTCTCCCCAAAAGTCCTTCGGAGGAGACTATAAACCGAGGCCCCGTGTGCAAACGCACGCAGAACATCTTGCGCACACGTTAAATCCTGTTCCACTTTTCGTAATAGTAGGCCATTGTGTGCCGGTGGGAACAGATGACAGAAATTACAAAACCACATACACACGGGGACTGGATGTAAAAAAAGCACATGAGTGCTTATTCCATTATCCTCGATATAAAAGAATAAATAATTGAATAGATGAATAAATAAATAAACTCTTTAAAGGCTCCATGAATTGCAAGCCTTTGCTATCTGATCATGTGCATTGGATGTGCGCATGAAAGGGATGAAGGCACTGGCATGGAGGGTCTCAGCAAATAAGGAAAGGGCAGCCCTAGCCCTGACCCAGCAGGTAGCAGGACTCCAAACTGGTGCCATGCGGGTCATTGTTGGGTTGCTGGCTTTTTTCCTCCTTCTTCCTCTGCTACAGCTCCAAGGATGACCGGTGGTCAGACGTCATGTAAGCCAGCGTGTTTTACCCACCATTAGGATGAAGGTAGCCACAGCCCAGTTTGGGGAGGGTGTCTAAATACGACACGTGTGTGCATGCGGTTTTGTGTGTGTTTGAGGTGTTTTATTTTCAAGATTGTATCATACCTTCCTATTGGGGACGGGATAGCTCAGTGGTCGGAGCACTCGCTTTCCCCCAGCCAAGTTAAGCAGCGTCGAGCGTGGTTACCAGTTGGATGGGTGACCGTTTGCGCGCCTCTTGGCTTCAGTACAGTTCCCCCAGTTCACCCAGCTGTAAATGGGTACCTGCCCTCTTTAGGGTCAGGGAAGGTAAAGCAGCGAGGGAGAGGAGATGGGCGCCGCCCTCAATATGCTGGCCCTAGAGAAGTGAGGTCTCTGACGCCTCGCTCCCCTACGACCTTATAGGTTATGGGACTCCTTTACCTTCCTTTACCTATCATCCCTTCCTACCAGCACACAAGGGCCTGCCCTTCCAAAAGGTGGGACTGGATTGTAACAAGCTGTTCTGTATGTGTTCTCACATGGGGCCTCTGTTTCTAATCTCACCCGAGGACTTATGGGGGAGTGGAGTTGGTACTAACATTAACTCGGGTAACATTCCCTGAAACAGCTGTGTTCTGATCACTGGGCTGCCCTATCCCCAGTCATGGGTATGAGAAGCCCATCATTTCTTTCCACGAAGCTATTGTCCCATCAGAAAAGAATTGTGTGAAGAATGTATTCAGTGGCTGGGAGATGAGCAGTGGCTGATGGAGAGCTGTGTGTATTGTGTGTGGACAGATGCAGGAGCTGGGACAGCCCCCTAAAGACATAGTGGGAGACATGGTGAGTCACCAAACAGCTTCTTCTGCTGCTGGCCCTTTCTCACACCTCTCCTCATCTGATCTTGATTTTCCATTGATTGTATACCCCATGGGGATGCCGGGGGCCTGTCAGTAGAAGTAGCATCCCCACCTTCTGCAAATTGTGTACTAGGACTTGCCCCTTTTCTATCCCTCTCTTTGTTTCTGCCTTGTTCCCTTTCTTCCTGTCCCCTCCTGGTCTATTTTCTGCCGTCTTGGTCCATTCTCCTGTCTTTTTTCCCAGGAAGATTCGAAAGAGAACCCTTCTGTCCCATGCTGAAGTTGGATGTGCTGAGCCTGACTTGTCAGGCGCTTAATGACAACACCAGTTGTCTGAGCGTTTGACAAAGAAAAAGAAGAAGTGTTGTGTTGCATCGTTTTGTGTTTGCTGTATTGCATTTTTCCTCTGTTGCCTTATAGTTGGTTGTGCTGGGCCTAGGTGAATGGCAGGGGTGGGCTGAGTTTAGCATTGGGCCTTGCACCCTGGACTGAGTTAGGCTGGATTTGCACGCTGCATTGCCACAAGTACAGCACCACTCTTTTTCATAAACTGACCTTTGCATTCATATATATATATATATATATATATATATATATATATATTTATATATATATATACTTTCCTATGAGAGTGGGCTTTTTGGGTACAGATTTTTGCCAAGGACCTGTCTCTTGTTGAAGTGTGTATGTGTGTGATTTATTTTGTGCATGTATCATCGGACTGTGTCATACATACATGACGTAGATTTATTTTGTACATGTATCATCGGACTGTGTCATACATACATGACGTAGATTTATTTTGTACATGTATCATCGGACTGTGTCATACATACATGACGCAGATTTATTTTGTGCATGTATCATCGGACTGTGTCATACATACATGACGCAGATTTATTTTGTACATGTATCATCGGACTGTGTCATACATACATGACGCAGATTTATTTTGTACATGTATCATCGGACTGTGTCATACATACATGACGTAGATTTATTTTGTATGGTGACGCAGATTTATTTTGTGCATGTATCATCGGACTGTGTCATACATACATGACGCAGATTTATTTTGTACATGTATCATCGGACTGTGTCTTACATACACGACGCAGATTTATTTTGTACATGTATCATCGGACTGTGTCATACATACATGACGCAGATTTATTTTGTACATGTATCATCGGACTGTGTCTTACATACATGACGTAGATTTATTTTGTACATGTATCATCAGGCTGTGTCTTACATACATGACGTAGATTTATTTTCTACATGTATCATCAGGCTGTGTCTTACATACATGACGTAGATTTAGCATCTCATCTGAAAGACTAGCACCTGGACCACTATTTTATGGTTCAGAGGATGTGAGAAAAGCCATGTATTTGATGAAATTGAACCTGTAACTTGTCCGTTTTTTGGTGATTACATGTGTGTTTAGTGTTTTTGAGTGGGGTTTTGTTGTTGTTGTTGTTGTTGTTAAGATAATGAATCTTTTATTTTCTGGGGGTAGTAGAATAAATACAAAACCTTTTTACATCCAGGCCTCAGAGAAAAAAGTAAATATGTAAACAGACAAATATATAAGCAAAAAGAATCATAATTATCTGAGAAAAGAGCACTAAACATTCTCTCTCTCTCTCTCTCTCTCTCTCTCTCTCTCTCTCTCTCTCTCTCTCTCTCTCTCTCTCTCTCTCAGTTTAAAAGTGCTAAGAAAAGAAACAGAGGAAGAGAGTGCAAAAGAAAGAAGACAAACAAGGAAAAAAAACACCCAGATAGAAAAAAAAAAAAGAAAGACAGAATTTCTAGGGTAGGGAGGGAGAGAAGATGAAGGAAAAGAGGGGTTGGAACGGGACAAAGGAGGGAAGTTGTACCTCCTAAGGGTAAAAGAACAAGGACAAAATCCTTCCCACATTCAATTTGCCAATGTTAATGCTAATAATAGTAATAATGATAATAGCCGCAGCAACAGTAATAAGGACAATAAGAATAACTCCATCAACAAGAACAATAATAACGGCAATTACAGTCAAGGTTGTTACAACGATTACAGCAGTCGCCACTGTTGTCATCATCATTATCATCATCACCAAAGCTAGAATATTGTGTGTGATATTGTTCGTGGGGGGACGGGATAACCTAGTGGTCAGAACATTGCGCTCGCAATCTGACGACCCGGGTTTGATTCCCGTTCAAGGGGATATTTTCCCCTGGAGTTAACATCAGTGCAGACTCCACTCTCCCCAAAAGTCCTTCAGATGAGACTATAAACCGAGGCCCCATGTACAAACGCATGCTAAACATTTTGTGCACATGTTAAATCCTTTTCTGCTTTTCGAAAGAGTAGGCCATTGTGGGCCAGTGGGAACAGATGACAAAATTGGCAAAAACTGCATACACACAGGGACTGGATGTAAAAAGGCATATAAGTACTTATTCCATTATCCTAGATATAAAAGAATAAATAGATAAAATGATAAAGATGATGATAGTGATGATGATAGTGGTGGAGGTGGTGGTGAAGAAGATGATGGTGATGGTGATGATGGTGATGATGATGGCCATGGTGGAGGTGGTGGTAGTGGTGAAGAAGAAGAAGATGGTGATGGTGATGATGATGATGGCCGTGGTGGTGGTGGTGGTGAAGAAGAAGATGATGGTGATGATGATGACGGTGATGATGATGGCCGTGGTGGAGGTGGTGGTAGTGGTGAAGAAGAAGAAGAAGAAGAAGATGATGATGATGATGAAGATGATGTGTGTGAAGTGGACCCTGTTTCAGGCGCCAGGGCTGGAGTTTGATGAGAACGGCATGCCCAAGCTGCCGGGCATGGACAGCAGCCAGTGCAGACTGATGTAGAGGCCAGGACACCGGGTCTGCGCTGGGGGGAGAGCCAGGGCAGTGACCAAGGCAAGGCAACCTGGCCGTTGCTGCTGCTGCTGCTGCTGCTGCTGGCCTAATAGGAAGGGAGCCATCACAACTAAAACACACAAGAAGATTTAAACCAAAAAAAATGTCAGCAAATGTCTTTCATTTTATATTGCAGAAGGAGGCAGAGGATGTGTCTAGAAGAACGGAATTTTAGTGCTTTTCCTTTGGGGGGAGGGAGTGGGGTGTGTTGTTTGTCTCTCTGTCATGTACGTGATTAAGGGCAGAAAGCCATTGGGGCAAACTGGCGTGAAAACAGAAGTGTGTGTGTGGCAGAGAGAGTACAGTTCTGAGGCTAAAGAGGAATTCAATCAGTATGGCAACTGACCTTTTTCTTGCAGAAATAATGATGAGGCAATCTAGTGTTTAGGCATCTTTGATGGAAGGGTCCCACGAATGGCATGGCATGGCGTGGCTTGGCATGGCGCTCAGTTGATGCTACTGAAATTTGTTTTGAAGTTTGACAAAGGGAAAAACACCTGTTGGCACAGCTGAAAGACTGGCAGGGCAGAACTTGTGAGTGTTGTGTGTTCGTTGCTTCCTGTTCCTGGGGAACCGATGGCCACTAGTTGATTTATTCATTCACTTAGTTTTAGATGTTTGGTTATGTTTTCCAGTTTCTTTTTCTTTTTTGGATCTGGGTGTTAATGATGACAGAAAGCTTTGTACTGTTTTACCAGTCAAGCTGCTACTCACCAATTGCGGTGAAGGTACTTGGAAGGGTGGGCAAGAGAGAGAACAGTCTGAGAGTGTTGTTTTAGAGGAGTGTTGATCCTAGAGCCAGAAAGAGGGCACAGTGTAGAGTAGACTGGACTGTACTGGAGAGGAGGACAGAAAACATGGT
The DNA here is from genome assembly GCA_028751875.1 of Rapana venosa. Lineage (NCBI taxonomy): Eukaryota > Metazoa > Mollusca > Gastropoda > Neogastropoda > Muricidae > Rapana > Rapana venosa. Next base: position 903,944 of record CM054154.1, on the reverse strand, counting down.
AGGTAGAAAGAGAGATCTAGGTTGAGGGAGATGTGTCAACAACTGCAATTGTCTTGGTGAGTGTACTATATTTTCCAAGTGAACAGGCACATGTAGCACCAGGGCAGTTACCAAATTCTGGTTTCAAAAAGTCGTTTCTCATCTGCATTTGGATCAGGATTTAGATTAGAGTCTGTCTGAGCAACACTTTATGGCTGATGATTTAAGGGTTGGTTTTTTGGGCTGAAACATGATTAATGGGAAAAGTTGAGCACTTAGGACAGTTTTCAGTGCTAAGTGGTAAACATTACCAGCAGTTGTTTGAAAACATCAGACTTGCTCCAGCTGACATCAGAAGTAGATCTATGTTATATTGCAGCAGATGACTGAGCATGGCAAAGCTTGCTCCTTCAACCACTGTGCTCTAAACACCGTACAGTTTTCCACAAGTGCAATCTGCACAATCAGTTCAGTTACAAAGGATCAACAGAGCACTGCCATGACCAGAATCAAACCGATTGTCATTTTGAAAGATTCGGGGACATTTTCCAAACAAAATTATTTTATAGTCTGTGCTCCTTGAGTGACGTGGGGGGGGGGGGGGGGGGGGGGGGGGGGGGGGGGGGGGGGGGTGTTACTTATGCAGCTTGAAAAGAGGTAGCCTTTGCACTGAAAAATATGGTACATTCACTGTGTTGATCTTTTCTGCAAGTGTATGCTCCAGGTTGTGAATGTGTGTGTGTGTTTGTAATGTACAGAGCTGCATAGTTTCTGTCTTTAGGATATAGACATGTATGTGTATTGATGTGAAAGTAAAGGAGAAAGTGAGTGAGTAACGGAATGTGTGTGTGTGTGATAAGGAAGTGCTGAGAAGGGGAGGGTTTTGTATGGTTCATATGGTTGCAAGTGTGTATGCCTGGCTGATATGGGAGAGAACATTATATAGTATGCCTGGGGTGTATTTGTCAGTCAACAAGTGTATGTATGTGCGTGTCAGACCTGCCTACCCGTATTATTTTATCGTATTTTTCCCCCCCCCCAATTACGAAAATACCAGTTTACTGATAAAAATACGATTTTGAGAACCGCAGAAAATTAAAAAGATAGGGAGAAAAAAGTGAAACCCTGGCAAAGGGTTTAAGGGATGTAACTCTTCCATGCCGATTACTTCCCTTGTCTGCGTTAGGTTGCGAGTCATCACTCTGTAGCAAGTGAACTTTATCTGTTGAAAGAAGGGGGGCCACATGGAAAGTATCGACCATGAAGATAGGATTTCAAGAAAGGGATGGTCCCAGCAGCTCTATAATATATACAAGGCAGATGGGGGAAGAGGGTTGGTAGGGAGAGGGAAGGGAGAGAGGGGTGGAGGTGGGGGACTTCCACAGCCATGTGTGTGGTCAGAGTGCAAGGGTCCGTCCCCTTTTTTTTTTATCACTAGAAACCCTACAGCAACTGTTATCACCCTGTTAAAGCCATGTTTATAGAGCAGGCCCACAGCCCTTCTTCCTTTTCACAGACAACTTCCCCTCCCCCCCCCCCCCCCCCCCCCCCCCTCCTCTCTTCTCTCTCTCTCTCTCTCTCTCTCTCACTCTCTTTCCCTCTCTCTCTCACTCTTTTTCCCTCTCCCCCTCTCTCTTTCCCTCTCCCCCTCTCTCTCTCACTCTCTCCCTCCCTCCCTCTCTCCCCCTCCCTCTCCCCCCTCTCTCTTTCTTTCACTCACACACATTCTCTCTCTCTCTCTCTCTCTCTCTCTCTCTCTTTGCCTCTCTCTCTCTCTCTCTCTCCCTCCTTCTCTCCCTCTCTCTCTCTTGCTCTCTCTCTCTCTCCCTCCCTCTCTCCCTTTCTCTCCCTCTCTCTCCTTCTCTCCCTCTCTCTCTCCCTCTCTTCCTCTCTCTCTCTCCCTCCCTCTCTCTCCTTCTCTCCCTCCCTCTCCTTCTCTCCCTCTCTCTCTCTCTCTCTCTCATCTCTCTCTCTCTCTCTCTCTCTCCTTCTCTCCCTCCCTCTCTCTCCTTCTCTCCCTCTCTCTCTCCCTCTCTCTCTCTCCCTCCCTCTCTCTCCTTCTCTCCCTCCCTCTCTCTCCTTCTCTCCCTCTCTCTCTCCCTCTCTTCCTCTCTCTCTCTCTCTCTGTCTCTCTCCTCTCAACACCCCTCCCTTTCTTCACTCCTCTCTCCATTAGGAATGCTTGTTTTTCTCATCTGTCTCTTTCACTGTTCCTCTCTTTGCCAATCTCTGCCAGATAGTCTGTCAATCTGTTTTTATCTGTCATTTCCCCACCACACCCCCTTTCTTCTCATTTTTCTTGTTTAAGTCAGCATCTTGATACTTCCCTAGTATCCTCTCTCTCCCTCTCTCTCTCTCTCTCTCTCAGTCAGACGTGCACACACACTCACACACACACACACACACACACACACTTACTCACCCACCCACTTACACACTCAAATACAAGTTGAAGATGGCAAGTTTTCTGAAAACACTCTCTTCTTCACAAAAGCAGAGCGCTACATAGGAACCAAAGCCATAGCTGGAACCACCAAATAAACAATGATTATTAGAATACACCGAGAGCAAGATAGAGTGTGAATACTATTTTTTGCTGTCAAAATACTATTTTTGGCCTGATCAAATACTATTGTTCATTTGCTGGGGTAGGCAGGTCTGGCGTGTGTATTTATCACATATATTTGGATTCTTATTAAAATCAGATGAATCATTTCAGCAATAGTGTATGTGTGTGTGTATGTGTGTGTGTGTACATGATGTAGAGCTGAATTTGCACAGCTTAGTTGGACATTACGGCTGCCTTCAAACAGACCCAAGTTCTGGAATAGTAGGCAAATCTTTGCCACACCTAGCTAAGCTATGGAAGATCCAGTTGTGAGTAATCCATTTTCATCTTTAGGGTACAGACAAGTCCTGTACAGAGAAGTCCTGGAATTTGAAGGAACAAAACTCTCAAAACAAGCTATCTTAGAAAACAAAAGTGACGCTTCACCACGAAATGAGTCGCTTTGCACCTCACCAATTTTCTGCTAGGAATCGTTTTTCCAGGCGGGGGTCAGGTTGCTGATTTTGATTGATTATTGAACTAAAGCCACTATTCTACTTTGTACTGAATTTTCAAGGTGTAAGTTTGTTTCCTTTTGTTTTAAAACACATTAAAAAATACCCAAGCCCTCTATCTATCTAATTATTGCGATACGAAACTGGTCAGTTTCTCATTGTGTCACTTTCTGCAGTTATCATCTCCATTTGTAATAAAGGTTCATAGACTTGTCCCCTTTTCAGTCTGTGTGTTGTATTGAGTAGTCTCTGTCTTGCCGATGAACGGCCCGGTCACCACGAAACACTGACCTCTGGTGCCCTGCCAGTCTTTAGCCGGTGGAGCGTGGCCTTTAGCCATTTGCTTCCAAAGCCAGAAAAGTATATGGCAGTGACAAGATCACAATCAATATTTGAAGGTGAAAACAAAATCTGTCATTGGTAGCATAGGAGTTGATGGAGTTAGTCTCATTATCTCCCTTGACCCAGTTTCTTGTTGAAAGTGTTTGCTTGCTCCTTTTAGCAGTAAAGTTACAGTGTTTTCTTTTTCTCCCCCCCCTCCTCCCCCTTCAGAGTGACATAAGGTTTCCTTTTTCTCCCCCCCCCCCCCCCCCCCTTCAGAGTGACATAAGGTTTTCTCCCCCCCCTCCTCCCCCCTTCAGAGTGACATAAGGTTTTCTTTTTCTCCCCCCCCCCTCCCCCCCCTGGACTCCCCCCCCTCCTCCCCCTTCAGAGTGACATACGGTTTTCTTTTTCTCCCCCCCCCCCCCCCCCTTCAGGCCTGACATCAGCGCTCTCCCAAGCCATGACTAGGTTTTGTACTAGGGCCTGACTTATCAGACGCTTACTGGCAGCGCAATGCAGTTTTGCTGATAGGACAGACACCATTCAGCACTTGTCTGAGTGTTTGGTGAAGAAGAAAAATAAACCAGAGGATCTGGAAAGCTTAGAATTTAGTCTGGACAGACCTGTAGGATTCTTGGCAATTTCTCATGTGTGCAATTGTGAGTTCACAATGCTTGTATGTATTGGGTTACAACTTTATACACATGCTTGTGGGTGGCACACACTCACACATGCACGCATGTATGCATGCACACACACGTATGTGCACACACACACACACACACACACACTCACTCACTCACACACACACATGTATGACTCCATACTTGTTCCCCCATGCACTTGACCTTGAATGGTGGTCAGGGTGTGAGCGCTGTTTTGGATGATAGGTTCAAGTGGTGCCCTGTGCACACCCTAGTCACCACGGGTGAAGGAGCCCCCAGCTCCAGCCCCAAGAGAAAGAGAGGTTCCTGGCCAAAGCAGGGGGTCCACAAGCCAGTGCTGAAGGGAACAATCACCCATGCAGACTGCACACACATAACACTAATAATGATAATAATAAATGGAATTTATATAGCACTATATCTTGTAAAAAAAAAAAAAAAAAAGGACAAATCAAGGCGCTTGCATCCATTCCACTCCTACACATGCAACCAACAATGATTAATAGTTTGACAAATTCAAATACGCACAAACGTACGCGTGCGCGCACACATGCACAGGTTATATGCTTCAGCAGGGTGATGGGAATTTAGGCCATTGAAGGCAAGGACAGATAATTATGAGATGAAACTGTAGGGGGAGGTCTTAGGTTTGAAATAGGTATGTCTTGAGCTGGATTTAAAAGTGTTGTAAGTAGGCTTTTCCCGAAGGGAGGTCGTTCCAGATTGATGGACCAGAAACAGGGAAAGAGCGACGGCCGACGGTGGACTTGTTGAATCTAGGTATTTGTAAGGACAAGGTATCTGCAGCAGAGCGGAGAGAACGAGAAGGAGTGTACAGGTGAAGACATTCACAGAGGTAGGAGGGTGCTGTTTTATAGAGACATTTGTAACAGAGGGTACAGATCTTGTACTTAACTCTCTGTGGCACAGGCAACCAGTGGAGAGATCGCAAGAGAGGAGTACTGTGCTCAGATTTTTTCTTTTTGAGAACAAGTCGAGCATGCATAATATAATATAAAATAAATAATAAAACATACATACACATTGACACGCACACACACACCATACATACTCACGCATATTCACCCAATCACACTGAAAAGAAAATCAGTTATAAAGAAAGAAGAAAAGAATTAAAAACGCCAGTTCAAAAGAAACAATCTTTTAATTCAAATAAAGACATGAGACACAACACATTATTCAAAAGCAGTTCAGATCATAATCCTAAGCAATCATGCAAAGGCAGTGTGAGGAAGAAAGTGTTGAACCATATCACAGCGAACCACATCGGACTGGGGCTATAACTTCAATGGGGAGGCAGCATGCCAGTGTTACCCCAGTCAGATATGGTACTTATGATATATCCAGCTTTAACAGGAAATTTGACATAAAATCCTTTTTCACTTATGTAACTGTATATGGTAGCAATGTACAAGTTGAAAAAATTTCTGTCTGCATGGCTTTTATATAGAATAGAATACATTTTGTGATAGAATACTGACTGTAAAGGCTCCAGTAGGGCAAAACCAGAAATGGTCGTTTAGGCCTCAATGGCTCATAGTGATATCTATGCATACTTACACACATACACACACAGAGCATGCGCAAATACACATGTACAAACATGGGTACATATGTATGGATGCACACACACACACACACACACACACACATTACCCACAAACTAGGGTGCCATCACACTTGAATTCACCTCTGAAATGGAACAGTATATTTCATTGGTTTGAAACAGGAATGTAACATCAATTATGAGATGAAAAAACAATGACATAGAACAGCAACACACCAAAAAAGCCACCCCCACCCCCTACATTATGCATTTGGATGCTTTCTCCCAAATCAAGCATTCATGTGTAGGTGCACACACATCCACACACCTGCACATGCACTCACACACATCCACACACCTGCACACGCACTCACACACCTGCACACACACTCACACACCTGCACACGCACTCACACACCTGCACACACACTCACACACCTGCACACGCACTCACACACCTGCTCACCGGGCCCCAGCTGAAACCTGTCCTGGTCAGTAGTAGTCCCTAATGCAGTAAGCCAAGCACAAAGGCCTTGGATTTATTAACATGTTTGTGACCCTTGGAAAGGTAATGCCCAGAGTGTAGGTCAGCCCTGACAAACTTAGCAGAAGCAGGATCTCTCTCCTTCAGAGACTGCCTGCATGGCACAGGACCCGCTGGCAGCCATACACCCACACTTGTCCTGCCTCTACTGCGCAGTCTCAAAGGACCTGCTGGCAGCCATACACCCACACTTGTCCTGCCTCTACTGCGCAGTCTCAAAGGACCTCGCAGCTGTACCTACTGAGTAGTAAGACAAGAGTGCACAATCCTGGGTGACCCCTAGGGTGTTCAGCTGGGGAACATCCCATAATCGCCACCAGCAACTAACCTTCACCACACTACAGGAGTAGGGAGGGCATCATGTGCTACCATAATAATAATAATAATGTATGGAATTTATATAGCGCTGAATCTTGTAAAGCAACAAATCAAAGCGCTGGTGATGGGGACCTGCCTGGTCAGCTGGTACTTGGTGCTGGATCCAACAAGGGGCATGGGTTTGTAGCTCATTAGCAGCAGACAGGACAGCTCAGTGGTCAGAGCACTCGCTTTCCCCCAGCTCAAGTTAAAGCAACATTGGGTGTGGTTACCAGTTGGATGGGTGACTGTTTACGCACCTTGGCTTCAGTACAGCTCCCAAGTTCACCCAGCTGTAAAATGGGTGCCTGCACTCTATCGGGACAGGGGAGGTAAAGCAGGGAGGGAGAGGAGATGGGCGCCGCCCCTTGACAAGTGGAGGTCTCTTACATCTGGCTCCACAACATCTACATAGGTGATGGGAACACCTTCACCTTTGACCTTGAGCAGCTGCCAGATGGATTCTACACAGCCTGTGATCCTGTAGTCTATGTCTGTCGGTGTGTAGGCTACTATAATTCTACACAGCCTGTGATCCTGTAGTCTGTCAGTGTGTAGGCTACTATAATTCTACACAGCCTGTGATCCTGTAGTCTGTGCCTGTCAGTGTGTAGGCCACTATAATTCTACACAGCCTGTGATCCTGTAGTCTGCCTGTCAGTGTGTAGGCTACTATAATTCTACACAGCCTGTGATCCTGTAGTCTGTGCCTGTCAGTGTGTAGGCCACTATAATTCTACACAGCCTGTGATCCTGTAGTCTATGAACACAGTGTGTAGGCTACTATAATTCTACACAGCCTGTGATCCTGTAGTCTGTCTGTCAGTGTGTAGGCTACTATAATTCTACACAGCCTGTGATTCTGTAGTCTATGAACACAGTGTGTAGGCTACTATAATTCTACACAGCCTGTGATCCTGTAGTCTGTGCCTGTCAGTGTGTAGGATACTATAATTCTACACAGCCTGTGATCCTGTAGTCTGTGCCTGTCAGTGTGTAGGCCACTATAATTCTACACAGCCTGTGATCCTGTAGTCTGCCTGTCAGTGTGTAGGCTACTATAATTCTACACAGCCTGTGATCCTGTAGTCTGTGCCTGTCAGTGTGTAGGCCACTATAATTCTACACAGCCTGTGATCCTGTAGTCTATGAACACAGTGTGTAGGCTACTATAATTCTACACAGCCTGTGATCCTGTAGTCTGTCTGTCAGTGTGTAGGCTACTATAATTCTACACAGCCTGTGATTCTGTAGTCTATGAACACAGTGTGTAGGCTACTATAATTCTACACAGCCTGTGATCCTGTAGTCTGTGCCTGTCAGTGTGTAGGATACTATAATTCTACACAGCCTGTGATCCTGTAGTCTGTGAACACAGTGTGTAGGCTACTAAAATTCTACACAGCCTGTGATCCTGTAGTCTGTGTCTGTCAGTGTGTAGGCTACTATAATTCTACACAGCCTGTGATCCTGTAGTCTGTCAGTGTGTAGGCTACTAAAATTCTACACAGCCTGTGATCCTGTAGTCTGCCTGTCAGTGTGTAGGCCACTATAATTCTACACAGCCTGTGATCCTGTAGTCTATGAACACAGTGTGTAGGCTACTATAATTCTACACAGCCTGTGATCCTGTACTCTGTCTGTCAGTGTGTAGGCTACTATAATTCTACACAGCCTGTGATCCTGTAGTCTGTGCCTGTCAGTGTGTAGGATACTATAATTCTACACAGCCTGTGATCCTGTAGTCTGTGAACACAGTGTGTAGGCTACTATAATTCTACACAGCCTGTGATCCTGTAGTCTGTGTCTGTCAGTGTGTAGGCTACTATAATTCTACACAGCCTGTGATCCTGTAGTCTGTGAACACAGTGTGTAGGCTACTATAATTCTACACAGCCTGTGATCCTCTAGTCTGTCTGTCAGTGTGTAGGCTACTGTAATTCTACACAGCCTGTGATCCTGTAGTCTGTGCCTGTCAGTGTGTAGGCTACTATAATTCTACACAGCCTGTGATCCTGTAGTCTATGCCTGTCAGTGTGTAGGCTACTATAATTCTAAACAGCCTGTGATCCTGTAGTCTGCCTGTCAGTGTGTAGGCCACTATAATTCTACACAGCCTGTGATCCTGTAGTCTATGAACACAGTGTGTAGGCTACTATAATTCTACACAGCCTGTGATCCTGTAGTCTGTCTGTCAGTGTGTAGGCTACTATAATTCTACACAGCCTGTGATTCTGTAGTCTATGAACACAGTGTGTAGGCTACTATAATTCTACACAGCCTGTGATCCTGTAGTCTGTGCCTGTCAGTGTGTAGGATACTATAATTCTACACAGCCTGTGATCCTGTAGTCTGTGAACACAGTGTGTAGGCTACTATAATTCTACACAGCCTGTGATCCTGTAGTCTGTGTCTGTCAGTGTGTAGGCTACTATAATTCTACACAGCCTGTGATCCTGTAGTCTGTGAACACAGTGTGTAGGCTACTATAATTCTACACAGCCTGTGATCCTGTAGTCTGTGCCTGTCAGTGTGTAGGCTACATTCTTTCACGTTTAGACTACTGTAATTCTCTTTTGGCTGGCCTACCAGCATCATCTATCCACTCTCTTCAACGCATACAAAACTCTGCAGCTCGACTGGTCCTAAGAAAGAAAAAATCTGAACACATCACTCCTCTTCTGCGATCTCTTCACTGGTTGCCTGTCTCACAAAGACTGGAGTATAAGATCAATACCCTCTGTTTCAAATGTCTCCACAAATCTGCACCCTCTTATCTCTGTAACTGTCTTCACCTGTACACTCCATCCCGTTCCCTTCGTTCAGCCGCAGATACTTTGTGCTTTCGAACACCCAGATTCAAACAAACCACTGTTGGCCGTCGCTCCTTCTCTGTTTCTGGTTCATCCACCTGGAATGACCTCCCTCTTTCACTTCGTCAAAAGCCTTCACTTGATTCCTTCAAATCTAGCCTCAAAACACACTTATTTCCTACCTGAGACTTTCCCCCCACATATCTGTCCCTAATTTTCAACTGCATCTTTCACCTTCTAAGTGTTGTTCCGTGTGTGTGTGTGTGTGTGTGTGTGTGTGTGTGCGTGTGTGCGTGCGTGTGCGTGCGTAGTGCGCGCGCATGGATTTGAATCTGTTGCTCATTATGTTTAAGGAGAGTTGCATGCCTGTAAATGATGAGTGCAAGCGCTTCGATTTGTTTGTTTTTTACAAGATTCAGCGCTATATAAATTCCATATATTATTATTATTATTTACTATAATTCTACACAGCCTGTGATCCTGTAGTCTGTGCCTGTCAGTGTGTAGGCTACTGTAATTCTACACAGCCTGTGATCCTGTAGTCTGTGCCTGTCAGTGTGTAGGCTACTATAATTCTACACAGCCTGTGATCCTGTAGTCTGTCTCTCAGTGTGTAGGTTACTATAATTCTACACAGCCTGTGATCCTGTAGTCTGTGCCTGTCAGTGTGTAGGCTACTATAATTCTACACAGCCTGTGATCCTGTAGTCTGTGTCTCTCAGTGTGTAGGCTACTATAATTCTACACAGCCTGTGATCCTGTAGTCTGTGAACACAGTGTGTAGGCTACTATAATTCTACACAGCCTGTGATCCTGTAGTCTGTGAACACAGTGTGTAGGCTACTATAATTGTACACAGCCTGTGATCCTGTAGTCTGTGTCTGTCAGTGTGTAGGCTACTATAATTCTACACAGCCTGTGATCCTGTAGTCTGCCTGTCAGTGTGTAGGCTACTATAATTCTACACAGCCTGTGATCCTGTAGTCTATGAACACAGTGTGTAGGCTACTATAATTCTACACAGCCTGTGATCCTGTAGTCTGCCTGTCAGTGTGTAGGCTACTATAATTCTACACAGCCTGTGATCCTGTAGTCTGTGTCTGTCAGTGTGTAGGCTACTATAATTCTACACAGCCTGTGATCCTGTAGTCTGTGAACACAGTGTGTAGGCCACTATAATTCTACACAGCCTGTGATCCTGTAGTCTGTGAACACAGTGTGTAGGCTACTATAATTCTACACAGCCTGTGATCCTGTAGTCTGTGAACACAGTGTGTAGGCTACTATAATTCTACACAGCCTGTGATCCTGTAGTCTGTGAACACAGTGTGTAGGCTACTATAATTCTACACAGCCTGTGATCCTGTAGTCTGTGAACACAGTGTGGGTAAGAAGAGCCCACTGGGTTTAACTGGCCATGTTCAAACATGGCTCACGAAAAGACCCCCTCCCCCACCCCCTTCGATAAAAAGAATAGAAAGGACTATCATATAACCAGTATGAAAAACCCATACCTTGCTTATGTTAGGTAGAAAATGATATCCCCTATGGTATATAAAATATATATCCCGGGGACGGGATAGCGTAGTGGTTTAAACATTGCCTTCGCAATCTGACGACCCGGGTTCGATTCCCGTTCAAGGGGATATTTTCCTCTGGAGTTAACATCAGTGCAGACTCTACTCTTTCCAAAAGTCCTTCGGATGAGACTATGAACTGAGGTCCTGTGTGCGAACGCACGCAGAACATCTTGCGCACACGTTAAATTCTGTTCCGCTTTTCTTAAGAATAGGCCATTGTGTGCCGGTGGGAACAGATAACAGAATTTACAAAACCACACACACACACAGGGACTGGATGTAAAAAGTACATTCGTGCTTATTCCATTATCCTCGATATAAAAGAATAAATAAATATATATATATATATATATATATATATATATATATATATATATATATATATATATATATATATATATATATATTGGCGTGCTTGTGTTCTTCCAACCGGGAGTGATGACTCGCTACCAACTCATTGTTTCCTTGCCTCCATCAATTAGAGACTGTATATAGGCTAACTCTTCTGTGCATGGGCGCAGTCACACAGTCCGTGCTGTTTGCTTCATTCTTTTCTTATCAGTTTGTCTTCTCCGTTGTTTTGTGCCTGTGTGTAGTAGGTGGGGGTGGAGAGGGTGGCACAAAGGAAGTGGGGATGGGATGGGGAAGAAATGACGTTCATGTCCTGTGCTCTGTCTGTCTCTCGATTTCTGTTTTTTTTCTCCATCTCTGATTGTGTGTCTTCTCTCTCTCTCTCTCTCTCTCTCTCTCTCTCTCCCTCTCTCTCTCTCTGTGTACATGTATTTGTTTCCCTCTCTGTGTCTATGCATGTCAGTGTGCAAGTATTTCACAGGAACACCCTGTGTGATGTGGGCAGCGCCCTTCACCACACTAGACCTAGCAGCAAGGCAAGTTCCCAGCTCCTCAAAGCGGCTGGTAGGCTAACATCAAGGACACGGCCTCAACCAACAGATAGCATGGCCACAATCCACAGTTCATTCCTCTGCCACCAGTGTGTGTGTGACCTTGAGCGAGAAAAGAGATGGGGGATGGGGGGGGGGGGGGGGGGGGGGGGGGGTCAAAGGGCAGGAGCTGAAGGTCACACTCGGATATGCTCGGGGGGAGGGGGGATGTTGACGATGAACACATCAACGTTGTCCCCAGGCTGGTTGACTTTGGTCACTGCTTCTGGGGGGTCAGCTGAAAACCAGCACAGTGGTGTAGAATAGTGGTGATGGTGGTGGTGGTGGTAGTAGTAGTAGTATAGTAGTAGTAGTAGTAGTAGTAGTAGTAGTAGTAAGTAGTAGTAGTAGTAGAATTAGTAGTAGTAGCAGTAGTAGTAGTAGAATTAGTAGTAGTAGTAGCAGCAGCAGCAGCAGCAGCAGCAGCAGCAGCAGCAGCAGCAATAGTAGTAGTAGTAGTAGTAGTAGGTCTAGTAGTAGTAATAGTAGTAGTAGTTGTTGTAGTTGTGGTAGTTGTAGTAGTAGTAGTAGTAGTAGTAGTAGTAGTAGTGGTAGTAGTATGAAAAACAATAACTACTTAAACAAAAGTCAATGTATCAAATGTACTTAAGACAATGAACGAAACACACAATACCCCCTCCCTTCCCCCCCTCCGCCCCCCCCCCCCCCCCCCCCCCCCCCCCCCCCCATCCCTCCGTCCCCCGCGAAAAAGACAACAGAGACGATGAACAAAACGAACAGTGAAAACGGTGAACAACATGGACCACGCAGTCAATGAACACATTCGTTACACCACACAGCCAAACTGCCCAATGAAGCCAAAGAACAAAATGAACTGTTACAAAGTGAACAACGGGAACGATTCAACTGCCTGCACAAAGTGGCCAGGTGAGACTGCCTACCACACTGTCAGTCAGCTCATGGAATCCACAGCGCTGGTGAACAACGCCACTGACAAACACAGTCAAGGAGCAAGGTGTACAGTTGACAATGGACACTTGAGACAATTACAGAACATGCGGACGGGATAGCCTAGTGGTTAGAACATTGCGCTCTCAATCTGACAACCCGGGTTTGAATCCCATTCAAGGGGATTTTTTTTTCCTGGAGTTAACATCAGTGCAGACTCCACTCTCCCCTAAAGTCCTTCGGATGAGACTATCAACCGA
>CM054154.1:865942-885942 GCA_028751875.1 Rapana venosa | reverse complement strand
TTTATACATGGCAACTTCTTATCCAGCATGTCTTATTTATACATTATCCAGCATGCCTTATTTATACATGGCAACTTCTTATCCAGCATGTCTTATTTATACATCGCAACTTCTTATCCAGCATGTCTTATTTATACATGGCAACTTCTTATCCAGCATGTCTTATTTATACATTATCCAGCATGCCTTATTTATACATCACAACTTCTTATCCAGCATGTCTTATTTATACATCGCAACTTCTTATCCAGCATGCCTTATTTATACATGGCAACTTCTTATCCAGCATGTCTTATTTATACATCACAACTTCTTATCCAGCATGTCTTATTTATACATCGCAACTTCTTATCCAGCGTGTCTTATTTATACATCGCAACTTCTTATCCAGCATGTCTTATTTATACATGGCAACTTCTTATCCAGCATGTCTTATTTATACATGGCAACTTCTTATCCAGCATGTCTTATTTATACATCACAACTTCTTATCCAGCTTGTCTTATTTATACATCGCAACTTCTTATCCAGCATGTCTTATTTATACATCGCAACTTCTTATCCAGCATGTCTTATTTATACATCGCAACTTCTTATCCAGCATGTCTTATTTATACATCGCAACTTCTTATCCAGCATGTCTTATTTATACATCGCAACTTCTTATCCAGCATGTCTTATTTATACATCGCAACTTCTTATCCAGCATGTCTTATTTATACATGGCAACTTCTTATCCAGCATGTCTTATTTATACATCGCAACTTCTTATCCAGCATGTCTTATTTATACATCGCAACTTCTTATCCAGCGTGTCTTATTTATACATCGCAACTTCTTATCCAGCATGTCTTATTTATACATGGCAACTTCTTATCCAGCATGTCTTATTTATACATCGCAACTTCTTATCCAGCATGTCTTATTTATACATCGCAACTTCTTATCCAGCATGTCTTATTTATACATCGCAACTTCTTATCCAGCATGTCTTATTTATACATCGCAACTTCTTATCCAGCGTGTCTTATTTATACATCGCAACTTCTTATCCAGCATGTCTTATTTATACATTGCAACTTCTTATCCAGCATGTCTTATTTATACATTATCCAGCATGCCTTATTTATACATCGCAACTTCTTATCCAGCGTGTCTTATTTATACATCGCAACTTCTTATCCAGCATGTCTTATTTATACATCGCAACTTCTTATCCAGCATGTCTTATTTATACATCGCAACTTCTTATCCAGCTTGTCTTATTTATACATCGCAACTTCTTATCCAGCATGTCTTATTTATACATCGAAAGTTCTTATCCAGCTTGTCTTATTTATACATGGCAACTTCTTATCCAGCATGTCTTATTTATACATCGAAAGTTCTTATCCAGCTTGTCTTATTTATACATCGCAACTTCTTATCCAGCATGTCTTTTTTATACATGGCAACTTCTTATCCAGCATGCCTTATTTATACATCGCAACTTCTTATCCAGCGTGTCTTATTTATACATTATCCAGCATGCCTTATTTATACATGGCAACTTCTTATCCAGCATGTCTTATTCATACATCGCAACTTCTTATCCAGCATGTCTTATTCATACATCGCAACTTCTTATCCAGCATGTCTTATTTATACATCGCAACTTCTTATCCAGCATGCTTTATTTATTTATCGCAACTTCTTATCCAGCTTGTCTTATTTATACATCGCAACTTCTTATCCAGCATGTCTTATTTATACATCGCAACTTCTTATCCAGCATGTCTTATTAATAATAATAATAATATTATATGGAATTTATATAGCGCTGAATCTTGTAAATAAACAAACAAATCGAAGCGCTTGCACTCAATCATTTACAGGCATGCAACTCTCCTTAAACATAATGAACAACAGATTTCAAAACCATGCGCGCGCACGTATGCACGCATGCACGCACACACACGCACACACACGCACGCACACACACACACACACACACACACACACACACATACACACACACACACACACACACATTCACACACACACACACACACACACTCGGAACAACACTTAGAAGGTGAAAGATGCTGTTGAAAATTAGGGAAAGATATTTGGGGGGAAAGTCTCAGGTAGGAAATAAGTGTGTTTTGAGGCTGGATTTGAAGGTATCAAGTGAAGGCTTTTGGCGAAGTGAAAGAGGGAGGTCATTCATACAGTCTCCCAGTGATTCCCAGTTGCGATGAGTGAGACAGAATACATCAAGAATCCTGGGTGACCCCCATGGGTGTTAAGCTGAGGATCACACAACAGTAATAATAACAACTACAAAATTGCAAAAGCAACAACAACAATACAGCAGCAGCAACAACAACAGCAGCAAAAACAGCAGCAGCAACAACAACAACAACAAAACGAACGTAAGAAGAAATCCTGTAAAATGATCATACGACTTTTTTCCCCTCATGCTTCCAGCAATGAATGTTTAAATTAGCAACTGTCTGTCTGTGTGTCTGTATGTCGGTCTGTCTGTCTGTTTCCTCATACTTTTGACTGTAAAGGCCACAAACTACGACACGACTATTCTCTCTCTCTCTCTCTCTCTCTCTCTCTCTCTCTCTCTCTCTCTCTCTCTCTCTCTCTCTCTCGTTCTCTCTCTCTCTCTCTCTCTCTCTCTCTCTCTCTCTCTCCCTCTCTCTCTCTCTCTCTCTCTCTCTCTCTCTCTCGTTCTCTCTCTCTCTCTCCCTCTCCCTCTCTCTCTCTCTCTCTCTCTCTCTCTCTCTCTCTCTCTCAACAGGACAGACAAGAATTGCACAAGAACTCACAGCTGTATTCTTCTCCCGGAACATTACCTTCAATGGTGCCATCCTTCCTCCTGATCTGTGACTGGGCTGAGGAATAGTCCTTCCCCTTGCAGCCTTTCCCTGCTCACATCACCAGGACAGACAGGTCAGCAGTCAGCAGTGCAGTCAGTCAGTCAGCAGTGCAGTCAGTCAGTCAGCAGTGCAGTCAGTCAGTCAGTCAGCAGTCAGTCAGTCAGCAGTGCAGTCAGTCAGTCAGCAGTGCAGTCAGTAGTCAGTCAGCAGTGCAGTGCAGTCAGTCAGTCAGTCAGTCAGTCAGTCAGCAGTGCAGTCAGTCAGCAGTGCAGTCAGTCAGTCAGTCAGTCAGCAGTGCAGTCAGTCAGTCAGTCAGTCAGCAGTGCAGTCAGTCAGCGGGCGTGCAGTCAGTCAGTCAGTCAGTAGTCGTCGTCAGCAGTGCGTCAGTCAGTCGCAGCAGTCGTCAGCAGTGATCGTCGTCAGTCAGTCAGTCGCGTGCAGTCAGTCAGTCGAGTGCGTCAGTAAGTCGTCAGTCAGCAGTGAGTCGCAGTCCAGCAGGCAGTCAGTCAGTCAGTGTCAGTCAGCCAGAGTGAGTCGGGTCAGTAGCAGTCAGTCGTCAGGGCGTAGCGTCGTCAGTCAGTCAGCAGTGCAGTCAGTCAGTCAGTCAGTCAGTCAGTCAGCAGTGCAGTCAGTCAGTCAGTCAGTCAGTCAGCAGTGCAGTCAGTCAGTCAGTCAGTCAGTCAGTCAGTCAGTCAGTCAGTCAGTCAGTCAGCAGTGCAGTCAGTCAGTCAGTCAGTCAGTCAGTCAGTCAGTCAGTCAGCAGTGCAATCAATCAGTCAGCAGTGCAGTCAGTCAGTCAGTCAGTCAGCAGTGCTCACTGGTCCGTCTCTCAACAGCAGCTCAACAGTTGCACTCTATGCCGTGTGCATGCACTTTGTCTGTCTGTCTGTCTGTCTGTCTGTCTGTCTGTCTGTCTGTTGTCTGTCTCTCTCTCTCTCTCCTCTCTCTCTCTCTCTCTCTCTCCTCTCTCTATCTCTCTCTTTCTGTGTGTGTGTGTGTGTGTGTGTGTGTGTGGTGTGTGTGTGTGTGTGCGCGGGGCGCGCGGAGCGCGCGTATGTGTGTGTCTGTGTGTCTCTCTGTGTGTGCGTTTATGTGTGTGTGTGTGGGTTTGTGTTTGTGTGGGGGGGGGGGGGGGGTTTAAATGTGTTGGTGCGCTGACTGTGGTGTGTGCGTGGGGGGGGGGGGGGGTGGTAGTGTGCGTGAGCGCGTGTGTAAACTGCCTAGAAAATACGCGGTGATGTGGAGGCTGTGAGCAAAGAGAAGCAGCCTGTGTTCATCCATCAGTCAATCAACGGGCGCCATGGTTGGTGTGACTGACCGGGCTGTTGGTGTGCAGTCTCTGGAGACGCAGTGACGTGTCCAGCTCGCTTATTGACAGATCGGCGCATGGGGTCCATGCATCAGCGAGGAAAGAAAACACCCTCCATAGCCACGATGCCGAATCCATTGGTACACCAGCAAGACGTGCGGCAGATCAAGACAGGCTGTGTGAGTCAGCCAGGTGCACTGGAGTGTCTGCACTGGACTGCAGACAACGCCTGTGTCCACTAGCAGCCTAGCCTACATACCCCTCCCCTGTGGGGATGCCGGGTGTCTGTCGGCATAAACACCATCCCCACCTTCTGGAAGGCTACACACCGGTATTAAAAAATCACTCTTTTCCTTCAGTTTTTCTATGTAACTCTTATATTCATACCGCACGCACTAAGGCATCCACAGAAATAAAAACCACTTTTTGTGAAAGACTAGCCTCTGACTCAAAACTCATGTGATTTTGAACAAATTTTGGTAGGTTTGAATTTTTTTTTATTTTTCAGCAAACACTGTACCCCCTCAGTCCTTTGTCGCCTGCTAGCTTCCTTACCGCAATATGCATGCGCGGGGTCAACGCTGTAGGAATACAGGCAAACCTCATTTGATGATTATTTCCAAATTTCTCGTGACTACCTGGTATTGCTCTATGTCCTCAATCCAAAAACCAAGTGCACAGTGCATCATTTCATGCTTTAAAAAAATCTGTGAAAATCACCAACAGTTTTTTCCACTCGTACTCTATACAAGATACTACTTGACCCCCAAATTAATACCGGTGTGTAGCCGAAACTCTGTACTAGCAATTCCCTCTTTTCTATCTCACTCTCTTTGTTTCTGCCTGGCTCCTTTTCTCCCTGTCACCTCCTCCTTGCCTGTTGTGTGTCTTCTTGCTCCATTCTCCTGCCTTGACTTGTAAAGACTAAAAAAAACCAAGATAACCAGTCTCTCCCACGCTCAAGTCGGATGCCCTGGGCCTGACTTGTCAGGCGCTTAACGGCAGCGCAACGCATTTTCTTTCCCATGACAGAGAACGCTAGTTGCTGTTGTCTTAACGTTGAAGGACAGGGAAGAAGTAGAGAAAGCAGGACTTACACCACCAAGCAAACCTGACAGCTATTTGGGGGCTGTTTGGTTTTTTTAAAATGAGCTGCTCTACAATGAAAATGTGTGGGCTGAGACAAGCAGACAGGCCTACTGCAGAGTGACAAGCACAGGAGAAAGAGGACCCTGGACTGCACTACACTACACTACACTACACTGCACTACACTGCACTACACTGCAGTACACTACACTACACTACACTACACTACACTACACTACACTGCACTACACTGCACTACACTGCAGTACACTACACTACACTACACTACACTACACTGCACTACACTGCACTACACTGCAGTACACTACACTACACTACACTACACTACACTACACTGCAGTACACTACACTACACTACACTACACTACACTACACTACACTACACTGCACTGCACTACACTGCACTACACTACACAACATTACACTACACTACACTACACTACACTGCACTACACTACACTACACTGCACTACATACACTACCTACACTACACTACACTACACTACACGCGGGTACACTACACACTGCACTACATACACTACACTACACTGCACTACACTACACTGCACTACACTACACTACACTACACTACACTACACTGCACTGCACTACACTGCACTAAAACTACACTACATGCACTGCACTACACTACACTGCACTGCACAAACACTAAAATGCACTGCTTTGCACTACACTACACTGCACGCACTGCACTGCACTCACTGCACTACACTGCACTACACTACACTGCACTGCACTGCACTACACTACACTACACTACCCTGCACTACACTACACTGCACTACACTACACTGCACTACACTACTCTACACTACACTGCATTACACTGCATTACACTGCATTACACTGCATTGCACTACACTACACTACACCTCCTTCACTACACTGCATTACACTACACTACACTACACTACACTACACTGCATTAACTACACTAACTATACTTATACTACACTGCACTACACCATTACATACATTACAAACATACATACTACACAAACTACATTACATTGTACTGCACTACACTACATGCACTACATACGTACACAAACACTAACTACACTCCCTGCATTACATTACACTACACTACACTACACTATACTACACTACACTACACCACACTACACTACACTACACTACACTATATTACACTGCACTACACTGCACTACACTACACTAACTACACTACACTACACTACACTGCACTGCACTGCCTGCACTGCACTTTTCACTTCACTACACTACACTACACTACACTACACTACACTACACTTAAACTACACTACATATACTTTACTACACTACACTACACTACACTACACTATACTACACTACACTACACTACACTGCACTTTCACTGCACTTCACTACACTACACTGCATTACACTACACTACACTACACTACCTACACTGCATTACACTACACTACACTCATACACTAAAATACACTGGCACTACACCACTTTACACTACATTACACAACACTACATTACACTACTCTCTAAACTACATTACATTTGTACTGCACTAATACCATGCATTTACACTACTGTACACTACATACACTACACTGCATTAATTACACTACATACACTACACTACACTACACTATCTACACTACACTACACTACACCACACTACACTACACTACATATACTACACTACACTACACTTCACTTCACTACACTAAAATACACTGCCTGCACTGTACTACACTACACTACACTACACTGCACTCCCACTGTACTACACTACACTACACTACCTTCACTTCAATTTCATCCTGCATTTTCACTACACTACACTGCATTACACTACACTACACTACACTGCATTACACTACACTACACTATACTATACTACACTGCACTACACCACATTACACTACATTACACAACACTACATTACACTACACTAAACTACATTACATTGTACTGCACTACACTACCATGCACTACACTACTGTACACTACACTACACTACACTGCATTACATTACACTACACTACCCCACACAAACACTACACTATACTACACTACACTACACCACACTACACTACATACACTATACTACATTTACACTACACTACACTACACTTCACTTCACTACACTACACTACACTGCATGCACTGTACAAACACTACCCCTACACTACACTTCACTTCACTACATACACTACACTTCACTTTAACTTCACTACACTACACTACATTTTCACTACACTACACTACACTACATGCATTTTTTACTACACTACACTCCCTTGCACTACACTGCACTACCCAATTACACTACATTACAAAAACCACCTACACTACACTACACTACATTACACAACACTACACTACACTACACTTCACTACCCTGCACTACACTGCACTACACTAACTTTTACACTACACTACACTACACCAAACTGGCACTACACTACATGCACTACACTACACACACCACACTACACAAACTGTACTACACTTCACTACACTACACTAAACTGCATTACATCACACTACACTACACCACACTGCCACCTACACTGAAATACACTACACTACACTACACTGCACTACACTACACTACACTACAACTGCACTAAAACTACACTACACTACACTACACTACACTACACTACACAAAACTACACTACACTACATACCTGTACTACACTGCCCACACTGCATACACTGTACTACATTTCCCACTACACTACACTAAACTGTATTACATCACACTATACTACACTACACGCATTACAACATAACGGGCATTACACTACACTAACATTTACAACTTACAACTACACTACATGCACTGCATTTCCACTACACTACACTACACTGCACTACACTAAAATACACACACTACACTACACTACACTACACTACATACACTACTTTTATTGTAACACCGCACCACCACTACACTGCATTACTTACACTACACTGCATTTAGACTACATACACTGCATTCATTATTACTACACTACACTACACTGCTTTTACATTACACTACACTACACTACACTACAAAAACATTACACTACACTACACTACACTACACTACACTGCACTGCAGGGACCACTGCATTACACTACACTCACTACACTGCATTACACTACACTACACTACATACACTTTACTACATTTACACTAAATTTACCTACACTACATTTACATACACTGCACTGCACTGCACTGCACTGCACTACACTACACTACACTAACTACATGCACTGCACTACACTTCAATACACTACATACACTACACTGCATTACACTACACTACACTACATTACACTACACTACACTATACTACACTACACTACACTGCATTACACTACACTACACTATACTACACTACAGTAAAAAACGACACTACACTACACTGCTTTTACACTACACTACACTGCACTACACTACACTACACTGCACTGGCACTACATACACTGAAACCCCACTGCACTGCACTACCTACACTCCCACTACACTACACTACATTTACACTACACTACACTACACTACACTGCATTACACTACACTACACTACACTGCATTACACTACACTACACTGCACTGCCTACACTACATACATTTACATTGCACTACACTACACTACACTACACTGCACTGCACTACACTACACTACACTACACTGCATTACACTACACTACATCACAATACACTCACTACACTACATACACCACTACACTACACTACATTTACAAAACCACTGCATTACACTACACTGCACTACATTGCATTACACTACACTACACTACACTGCATTACACTACACTGCACTACACTACACTCCACGCCACTCCCCTCCACACCCTGCCAATAGTTGACGTATATGCAGGAGAAGAAAGAACACCGATATTCAGTTTTGTTAGGTCACAGTTTAAATATCACCTTGACAGTCAGTTCCCTGTTTTAATCTAGTTTCCTCAATAACTAATCTCTCTCTCTCTCTCTCTCTCTTCTCTCTCTCTCTCTCTCTCTCTCTCTCTCTCTCTCTCTAACTCTCTCTCTGTCTGTCTGTCTGTCTTCCTCTCTCTCTGTTTGTCTAAAACAGCTTGAAGGCAGCAGAACAAAGTATTGGGTGGTCCTGGAATCATCACTCAAAAAGGGTATTCACAATTAGCATTCTGCCAACTGTCTGTCTCACTCATCCCACCTGAGAACCATTGTGAGATTTGAAAACACTCACTGGATAAAGATGTATATATATATATGTGTGTGTGTGTGTGTGTGTGTGTGTGTGTGTGTGTGTGTGTGTGTGTGTGTGTGTGGTGTGTGTGTGTTGTGTGTGAAAAGAGAGAGAGAGAGAGATTGGACGAAGAGAGCAGAACATAGATAAGAAAGAGGTGACAGAAACAAGACAGAAAACAAAGAGAGGAAATTAAAAAAAAAAGGAATTCTTAGCACAGAATTTCTGGAAGATGGGGATGCTATTTATAGTGACAGGCGCCCAGCATCCCCATGGGAATAGAAAAAGCAAACGAACAAGGAAAGAAGGACGCTAACAACAAAACAAGCCGCCAACCAAAGTACAGATGGAGTCACCAAGGAAGCAAGGCAGGTGTTTGTCAGCCTGCTTCTCCAGCTCACACTCAGCGCTTTGTCAGGGACTGGTGTTGTAGCGGCCCTTGTCAGCCAGTCTCCCCGTGCAGCAGCAGCCTCCCCACCGCCTGGGCATCGTGTGCTAAAAACTCCCTCTTTTCTATCCCTCTCTTTGTTTCTGCCTTGTTCCTTTTCTTCCTGTCACCTCCTTGTTGTCTGTTTTTTGCCTTCTTGGTCCATTCTCCTGCCCTTTTCCCCCCCAGAAAGACTGTACCGTCCTCTGCTTTGGATTGACTATGTTCTGATTCCCTTTCTTCAATGAGAAGCTCATAGCCCTAGCATGAAAACTTGCGTTTTTCGTAAGGGGAACAAAAATCCACTGAAGTCGATGTATGGCTGCCTATAAAGCTAAGTATTTGTAAACAGCCGTCCATGCCAATCTTTCTTTTGAATCACATGCATACTTAGGGTCTCACAGTGGTTGTGAAGTGTGGTGGTGAGAGAGACTGACAGAGTAAGTGTATATTCTGGGTGACATGTAAGGGGTTAAACTGGATATAGTCCAACAACATTATACGGCCAGCCAGCTAACCAACCAACCATCCAACCAACCATCCATCCAACCAACCATCCAACCAACCATCCATCCATCCAACCATCCATCCATCCAACCATCCATCCATCCATCCAACCAACCAACCAACCAACCCACAAATCACCCATCCAACCAACTAACCAAACCATCCAACCAACTAACCATCCATCCAACCAACTAACCAACCAAACCCAAACCATCCAAACCCAAACCCATCCATCCATCCATCCCATACAACCAACCAACCAACCAACCAAACCAAACCAGCCATCCATCCATCCAATAACCAACCAACCATCCATCCACCCAACCAACTAACCCACCAACCACCAATCATCCACCAACAACTAACCAACCAACCAACCAACCACCGACCGACCAAACACACACACACACACACACACACACACAAACCCATTTATGCTACCACCCACACACTCCTCCACCAGCCACCCATTCACTGCACTGACCAAGAAGACAAAGCCCAGAGACAAAGACAGCTACACTCTCCACAACTCACGGAATCGCTTTCTTTTCCCTTGGCAATATTTCTTGAAGACGAAGAAACCAACGATGAGGGCGACGATCATGACGAAGACGACGACACCCACCACAGTACCCACAATGGCTCCTGTCTCCATTGTTGAAATCAGAATGGCCTCCCCCTGGCTGTCCAGCTCTCTATGGTCTGGGGTGTGGAGGGTGTGACCTGTCTGCAGAGTGGACACAAGCCAGCAAGACTAGCCACTGTCCGGGGTCGTGGTCATTTTCAAACACGGAAAATTCCTTTGTTGTGGATCATTTCGATAGTTGGTGTACTTTTGGGTCTTCAGATACTGTAACTCGACAAGATTTCGATAGTTGGTGTGGATTTTGGTCTTCAGACACCGTGAACCTCGATAACTTGTGTAGTGTTCGGTGCTCAGACACTGCAAATAGAGAAAATGGTGAAATATCATGAAATATGATAGAACAGACAAGAAGTGGAATGTTAAAACAGAACGTAGAAATATGGTCATGATTAGAATAATTTATTGAGAAAAATGCGAAGAAACACACAACAGTACTATGTATAGTAATGCTAAGAGTGCACTGGAATAAAATAAACTGAAGGCCTTCACTACAATGCAATAAGGAGAAAATAGAATACAACGTAATGCGATAATTGAAATACCCTGCAAGACAACAATGTGCAATGCAATGCAATGCAACGCGACGCAACGCATCACAACATAATGCAGCATAACTCCCTATACCTCACAGGACCATGTGACAATGAGCACCACACTACAAAGCTTTCAATGGACCACAATGCAAAATGTAGTTCTAGGCCACGACTCGATAAAGCAATCACTGGTATATAAAATAATATAACACGATGTAATATGATACAATAATCTGCACTGTAATCTAATGGTTGTACAATACAACCAACTAATATACCCCCCCCCCCCACCAACCCACTCCTCCCACCACTCACAGGGGTCAGGCATGCAATACAAAGCAGTACAATACAATGCAAGTATTTGAAACACAATACAGTACACCACAACATGATAGAATGAAATGCAATGCAATAGAATGCAATGCCATGCAAAACAAAACAGTACCATACAATACACTACGATAGAAAAAACTACAAAGCAGCACAACACGATACAACACAATACAAATCAGTACAACACAAAGGGCTTTTTGGTTATCAGTCAGC
Organism: Rapana venosa; assembly: GCA_028751875.1. Classification (NCBI taxonomy): domain Eukaryota; kingdom Metazoa; phylum Mollusca; class Gastropoda; order Neogastropoda; family Muricidae; genus Rapana; species Rapana venosa. The sequence continues at coordinate 873,764 of CM054154.1, read as the reverse complement.
ATCTGCACATACTACAATTGTTCTCAATAATGAAAGACACACAGCGGCAATCTTGGTTTCTTTTTCTTGTTACAATTGTTTTTGTGCACCCTGCTTCTTGTCTCGTCAAGGGCACGGGATAGCTCAGTGGCCAGAACACTCGCTTTCTCCAAGCTAAAGTTAAGCAGCATTGACTATGGTTCCCAAGTGGATAGGTGACTGTTCATGCGCCTTAGCTTCACTATAGTCCCCCAGTTCACCCAGCTGTAATGGGTTTCCTGCCCTCTTTAGGGTCAGGGAAGGTAAAGCAGCCAGGGAGAGGAGATGGGCGCCGCCACCCTCAATATGCCGGCCCCTGAAGAAGCTGAGGTCTCTGACATCTCGCTCCCCAATGACCGCATAGGTTATGGGACACCTTGACCTTTAACTTGTCAGCTGACACAATCTGCCCTGACAGCATACTTGTCATGGAGTGGAGGAAACAGAACCAAGCCATGGAAATGAGGTTGTTACCGCGACAACATACTAATCATCAGATACTTATTATAATGATACAAGCCATATCACAAAGACATAAGCGCAGCATCATGATTACTCCAGACGTCTCTCCCTTCGGAAACACAGCACAACAAGTCAATGGCACACCAGACAGCTGCACTGCCTTTGCTCCCCACAATGCCTTCTGCTGACAACTGCTAGCACCACACAGAGGGCGAGGTAAGGAAGCGAGCAGTAGTGAAGAGGAGCAGGAGTGCACAGAAGCACGCTGCCAGGAAGAAGAATGCCAAGAAAGCGAAGAAGAATGAAAATAATGCGAAGAAGAATGCAAAGAAGAATGAAAATAATGCGAAGAAGAATGGGAAAGAAGAAAAGAAAATAATGGGAAGAAGAATCAAAGAAGAATGAAAATAATGCGAAGAAGAATGCAAGAAGAATGAAAATAATGCGAGAGAGTGCAAAGAAGAATAAAAAATAATGCGAAGAAGAATGCGAAGAAGAAGAAGAATGCAAAGAAGAAGGGAAAAACAACACCACACCCACACACACACACACACACACACACACACACACACAACCACACACACACACACAACACCTATCCGTAGTCTAGCAGCATGTTTAAGGACACTGAAGCCTTTGCACAAAAACATGGCTTGCAGTGATTCCTTCTGTTCTTTTTTCTCCACCTTCTTTCCCTCCTCCCGATCTTTTCTCCTCTCTCTCTCTCTCTCTCTCTCTTCTCTCTCTCTTTTCTCTCTCTCTTCCCCTCTCTCTCTCTCTCTCTTTATAAAGAACAAAAAGGTAGCCTACTATTCAAGTGGAGCATAGCTTCCTAACGATACCAGAACGGACACGACAGACAAGACCAACAGGAAAGCTTGGCAGAATACCAGAAACACCTCGTCTCTGCATTTCTGACATTTCACAGAAATCGGGAGTGAGAGTTTTGGGTATTTTTTTCCACTTCATCGGCCAGGATCGAGCGATAAAAATGGAGAATAAGAAAAATCTGTCAATGTGATGGCATTCGTTTCTATCAATACATATGGCATCAAATTGATTTGTATGGTATTCTATTTTCTGAACAGACCCTTTTCCTAGCGGTTTGCTTTAGGAAAACTAGCTGACTAATTTGCAAACTCGTGAGTTGTATGTGTGCCTGTGTGTGTGCGTGTGCATGTGTGTGTGTGTTTGTGTGTGTGGAAAATCTGTTAATTTTTAATATTTTTGGGTGAACGGTAGCATGCGTGTGAATCTTTTGAATACGAACGCTTTGATTTGTTTGTTTTATAAGACTCCGCGCTATAAAAAGTCCATGTATCATCTGTGTTGTTGTTGCTGCTGCTGTTGTTGTCGTTCTTCTTCTTTTCATGATCATCATCATCATCATCATCATCATCATCATCATCATTATTATTATTTGACGGCTTGAGATAGAGCCAGCACCGATGCCCCCATTGGAGAAGAATTTTGCCCTGGAGTTGACATCAGTGCTGATACCACTCTCCCCCAAATTCCTTCCGATGAAACTCTAAACCGAGGTTCCGACTGCAAACGCACGCAGAACATCTTGCGCACTTGTCGGAAACCTGTTCCACCTTTAGGAAGAGAAGGCCATTTCGTGCCAGTAGGAACGGATAACAAATTCACCACACACACACACACACACAACACACACACACAAACACACACACCCCACACACACACACAAACCACACCAGCAACACACACACACAACACACACACACATACACACCAGCATACACACCCCACACACACACACCCACACACACACACCACACACAAAACCACATACACACACACGGCATACACACACGGCATACACACACACACACGGAATACACACACACATATATCACACACGGCATACAACACACTGCACACACACACACACCCCACACAAAACACACACAACACACACACACACCACACAATACACACACACCACACACACACACACACACACACACAACACACACACTGCATACACACACACCAGCATACCCCCACACGCCGCATAAACACACACATACGCATACACACATACTGAATACACACACACTGCAAACACATTTCACTGCACACACACACACCGCATACACACACACCAAACAACACACACACACACACATGCATAGACATACACTGTATACACACACGGGATACACCCCACACCAGCACACACAAAACTGCATACACATACACTGCTACACACACACTGCATACACACACTGCATGCAACAAAACACCAGCATACACACACACTGCATACACACACACCAGCAAACACACACACTGCATACACACACTCACTCACACACACACACTGCATACACACACACCAGTATTGTATAAATGACAATAAGTTTACTGGCCTCCTTTTTGTTGACTTTGAAAAAGCATTTGATGTGATCAACCACTCTTTGTTATGCGTAAATTAGAATTGTACAAACTGCCACCTGAAGTTATCCAACTACTAGAACATTTGTTGTCTAATAGGCAGCAGCTTGTATCTGTAAATAACCAAGCATCAGAACTACTACCTATTAGACATGGGGTACCACAAGGCTCAGTATTGGGACCACTCTTGTTTTCAGTCCCTGTAAATGAATTTTTTCCCTTTTTTTATTAAATGTAACTGTGAAATGTTTGCTGACGATGCCACTCTCTTTTTTAGTGATTCAGAATCCAGCAGATTAACTCGCAAACTTCAATACAGTATTGACAGATTGATTATTTGGATCAATTAAACCACATGTCCTTAAATGCACAAAAACAAAGTGTATGTACGTATCAGCAAGACCAGAAAAAGGGAAAAAACTGAATGATAGGTTTTCAACCTCTGTTGTTGGATAACGGAATAGTTGAAGTTGACTCACATAAAATATTAGGTGTTACCATTGACAAAAATATGACTTGGATTTATCACATAATGTCACTAGGTAAACGCCTAGCTCACAGGCTAAATTCAATTATCCAAAAAAAAACACTTTCTAAATAATCATTCTCGAAAAATATTTTTTTGCGGTCACATTCTACCAATAATTGACTATGCGTCAACTATTTGGGATACTGCAGTGGAACGAACTTGAAATTCATTCATCGTTTTTATAAAAGAGCAGTAAAACTTGTATTGTTAAAAACAAGCACCCTGACAATTGAGGATTATAAGCAAATAAATGTCCTGACATTTCGAAACCGACTTTTATTCAATAAAGCTGTGTTTATGCAAAAAGTTGTTAATCAAAATGCACCTCCCAAGATCCTACATTGGTGTGTGTGTGTGTGTGTACGCGGTACGTGTGTGTGCGCGCACCTGGGTTTGTGTATGATAATTTGTTTTAAGCTATCTTGGAATGTTTATAACAATCTGAAATGTATTTTTCTTGTGTCTTGTGAGATAATTATAGGTATCAATGTGCCTGTCAGTATTGTAATTGCCCTTCATGGGATGATTAAAGTGTTTTTGACTTGACTTGACTTGACTTAAGCTAGGTTAAATGCACAGTCTCAGCATTTCGGTGATTCATTCGCCCCTTCCCCTTTGTGTGTGTGTGTGTGTGTGTGTGTGTGTGTGTGTGTGTGTGGGGTGTGTGTTGGTGTTGGTGCTGTTGTGGGTTTTTTGTTGTTTCCTAGCTGTCAGCACCGAGTTTAAAAGCGTGAGTGGTAATGTCGTGACGGCGGGGGAGGGGGGGGGGGATGAAGGAGGGGGAGGAGGGGTAGAGGACTGCGGAGAGGGGGAGGAAGAGGAGGCAGGGGGTCAAGGTGTCTGTCAGCAATAAAGCTGAGATGATATGAGACCTCCGTCAGGACGTCCACTTGATCTGCCTGTGCTGTACTGCACTGTACTGTGCTGTGCTGCATTGTACTGTACTGCACTGTAATGTACAGTACTGCACTGTACTGCACTGCACTGTACTGCACTGTACTGCACTGTAATGTACAGTACTGCACTGTACTGCACTGCACTGTACTGCACTGTACTGTACTGCACTGTACTGTGCTACAATATACTGAACTGTACTGCACTGCACTACACTGTACTGCAAAGTACTGTACTGCACTGTACTGTACAGTACTGCACTGTACTGTACTGCACTGTATTGCACTGTACTGCACTGTACTGTACTGCATAGTACTGCACTGTACTGCACTGTACTGTACTGCACTGTACTGCACTGTACTACACTGTACTGTACTTCACTGTACTGTACTTCCCTGTACTGTACTGCAATGTACAGCACTGTACTGTACTGCAATGTACTGCACTGTACTGTACTGCACTGTACTGTAATGTACAGTACTGCACTGTATTGTACTGCACTGCACTGCACTGTACTGTAATGCACTGTACTGTACTGCAATGTACTGCACTGTACTACACTGTACTGTACTGCACTGTACTGCACTGTACTGCACTGTACTGTACTGTGCTGCACTGCACTATACTGCACTGCACTGTACTGCAATGTACTGTACTGCACTGCACTATACTGCACTATACTGCACTGCACTGTACTGTACTGCACTGCACTGCACTGCACTGTACTGCACTGCACTGCACTGCACTGTACTGTACTGCACTGCTGAGCAGTGTCTGTTGGTTTTGCTCAGTGTCCTTTCAGAGAAAACTCTATCCAGGTATCAGCAGCCCCTCTGTGCCCACACGCAGATAGAAATGACCCCAGTTGTCCTTTTTCCTCCCCAATGATCACATCAAACGGGTACCACACGGAGATAACCCTGCAAACCCAGCTGTACGGCCCACGAGAGGAGCTAGAAATAAAACATGCCATGAATGTTCCCCCTGCCGTATCTGATAGCCTCTGGCGATGACTGTCTTTGACGTGCAAGTAAGTAAAAACACCAGCACAAAAGCAGCAAGCAAACAACCGCCACTCCAAACCAAGGGACAACACTCGGCAAGTGACAATAGTGTGGATACCAACTTATAGAAGTCTACCGCCCACAACAGTTATTTGTGTAGTTACACCGTTTAAGCGCTTCGATTTGTCTGCTTTACAAGATTCAGCGCTAGACAAATACCATACATAATCATCATCATTATTATTACTATTATTATCATTATTATTATTATTATTATTATTATTATTATTATTATTATTATTATTATTATTATTATTATTATTATCATGAAGCAAAATGACAGCACAGGAAAACGTCTCAGCAGGTAGGCAGGGAGAACCCCCTCCGACAGTGCTATTTGTATGACGTCTAAGAGATCAAGATATTGGGCTCTGAACAAGAATTATTTGGGGCTGTAGAAAATGTTCTCCTCACCATGCTTGTCTGGAAACTGGTCAACAGTTCTCCCTAGAGTCCAGCAGGTGAGGGGCTGGCATTCTGACCTGAACTGCTGAATGAGAACTGCTGTGGAACATCAACCTGGGGGCTGGCAACACTCTTCTAGCTTGCACACAGCAGGTTGCAGGTCTGTCCACATTCAATGGAACAGTCGTCGACTCAGTGTGTGTATTCGTTTTATCTTATTAACGTGTGAGTGTGCTTTGTTTTATTTCGAGGATGATGAAGCACTCATTTGCTTTTCTATTTCTAGTCCCCAAATAGCACAAAACAGCCTACTCTTCCGAAAGGAGGACTAGGTTTTAACATGAGTACAAGTTGATTATATATATATATATATATATATATATATATATATATATATATATATATATATATATATATATATATATATATATACACGTCACTCGAGCGACAGTGGCAGAGAATAGGGTCAGCAATCAATATACAGCTATTTCGAAAACAAATCAACAAAGTCAAAACCTTAATCCATTCAGCAAAGACAAAGTATGACTCTGCTCAAGTTCTTGATGCTACGAACATGAAATCTCTTTCTTCCCTCACCTCAACTCTTCTGGGATCTGCAAAGGAAAGCCCTCTGCTGACTGTCCACAGCCGCTCTGAACTTCCTGCTATATTTTCTTTATTCTTCTCTGACAAAGTTAAAAACATTTGATCTAGTTTTGATCAGACTTCTTTCCAACCTGTGCCTCCTGATCCCCAATTCACTGGCATTCCTCTCCTTTTCTTTCATCCAACAAGCGATAATGAAATCAAGACAATTCTGAAAGAAATGACAATAAAATTTCCTTTTCCTGTACCTGCTTCTCTTCTCACTCAGTGCATTCCACAACTTATACCCACTATCACGAAAATAGTAAACTAATCTCTTCTCTCAGGAATTTTTCCATCAGCTCTCAAAACTGCAATAGTGACACATCTACTCAAAAAGCACGACCTCGACCCTAACAATCTGAAGAACTACAGGCCTGTATCTAACCTACTGTTCATCTCTAGAGTCCTTGAAAAAGTTGCTCTGAAACAACTCAACAGCTATCTTCATTCCAACAATCTCCTTCTCCCTTTTCAGTCTGCCTATCGTGCCAACCACAGCACCGAGACCACCCTAGTCCACACCTGAAACACACTTCTGCACGCTTCTAACTCAGGAAAAATCTCCCTTCTCACTCTCCTCGACTTATCTGCAGCCTTCGACACTATAGACCCTCAATTCCTCTCTCCCATCTCCAAAACACGTTTGGTATTAAAAGCACAGCCCTCACCTGGTTCAGTTCATATCTTACAGACCGATTTCACACAGTTACAGTAAATAAAATTCAATCAACACCTGCCAAACTGGAATGTGGAGTCCCACAGGGATCAGTTCTTGGCCCTGCTCTGTTCACTTTTTACACCGCTTCACTTTCACATACAATAAACCGTCATCAAATCAGCCATCATTTTTATGCAAACAACTCTCAGATTCTTAGCAGTGAAACTCTTGAATATCTGCCTTCTCTTTTGACAAATATGTCCTACTGCCTTCAAGATATCCAAAATTGATACAAAACAAGTTGCAGCTAAATGCATATAAAACCGAAGCCATACTTGTAGGGACCAAACACAAATTCTCTTCCATCACAACAGCTTCAATAGAATTCGGCAATACCTCTGTCCCTCTATCCACTGCAGTGAAATATCTAGGGGATGTTATCAACAACACACTCTCCATGCAAAAATTCATCACCCAAACCTGTCAGTTGTGCTACTATCAATTACGGCACATTAGTGCAGTTCGAAAGTACCTCTTCATTGATGCAACATCCAAACTAGTCAGTCTCTCATTCTTTCACGTCTGGATTATTGCAATTCTCTTCTGGCTGGTCTGTCAAAAACAGCTGAAAGATCAGATCAACCGAACACAAGATCAAGAAAAGAAACAGGAACTGCAAGCATGCTACTGGGACAAAAACCTGGCAGTAAAGAGAAATGCAAG
>CM054154.1:855942-860942 GCA_028751875.1 Rapana venosa | reverse complement strand
TTGTGTTGTATTGTATTTTACTGTTTGTTTATTGTACTGTTTGTTTATTGTACTGTGTTGTGTTGTATTGTATTGTACTGTGTTGTATTGATTATATTGTACTGTGTTTTTATTGTTTTTTTACTTGTTTGTATTTATTATATTGTATGTGTTGTGGTTGTGTTGTATTGTATGTACTGTGTTGTTTTTTGTACTGTTTTGTGTTGTGTTGTATTTTTTTACTGTGTTGTGTTGTATTGTTTCTGTGTTGTTTGTATTGTTTTTATTGTACGTGTTGTTATATTGTACTGTGTTGTTTGTTTATTGTACTGTGTTGTATTGTATTTTATTTTGTACTGTGTTGTGTTTGTTGTTTTTCTGTTGTTTGTATTGTACTGTGTTTGTGTTGTGTTTTATGTATGTGTTGTTTGTATTGTACTGTGTTGTGTTGTATTGATTTTGTTTCTGTGTTGTATTGTATTGTACTGTGTTGTGTTGTATTGTATTGTACTGTGTTGTATTGTATTGTATTGTACTGTGTTGTGTTGTATTGTATTGTACTGTGTTGTATTGTATTGTATTGTACTGTGTTGTATTGTATTGTACTGTGTTTGTGTTGTATTGTATTGTACTGTGTTGTATTGTATTTACTGTGTTGTGTTGTACTGTGCTGTATTGTATTGTGTTTTATTGTACTGTGTTGTGTTGTAATTGAAATTGTATTATATTGTACTGTGTTGTGTTGTATTGCATTGTACTGTGTTGTATTGTATTGTACTATGTTGTGTTGTATTGTATTGTACTATGTTGTGTTGTATTGTATTGTACTGTGTTGTGTTGTATTGTACTGGATCGGTGGTCTAGAGGTAACGCGCCTGTCTAGAAAGCGAAAAGTCCGGGTCGGAAGTAGGCGGTGGTTCAAATCCCATTTTGGATCCGAAAATTTTTCCCCATCCACTAGACCTTGAGTGGTGGTCTGGGCGCTAGTCTTTCGGATGAGACGATAAACCGAGGTCCCGTGTGTTACACAACAATTATTTAGCGCACGTAAAAAAACCCACGGCAACAAGAGGGTTGTCCCTGGCAAAATTCTGTAGAAAAAAGCCACTCTGATAGGGAAACAAATGCAGTTGTAGACAGAAAAAAAGAAGAAGAAAAAAATGGGTGGCGCTGCTCTGTGGCGACGCGCTCTCCCCGGGTAGAGCAGCCCGAATTTCACGCAGAGAAATCTGACGTGACTTAAAGTGATATAAATAAATACTGTGTTGTGTTGTATTGTATTATAATGTACTGTGTTGTGTTGTGTTGTATTGTATTGTACTGTGTTGTGTTTTATTGTATTGTACTGTGTTGTGTTGTATTGTATTGTACTGTTGTTGTGTTGTGTTGTGTTGTATTGTACTGTGTTGTGTTGTATTGTATTATACTGTACTGTGTTGTGTTGTGTTGTATTGTATTGTATTGTACTATGTTGTTGTATTGTACTGTATTGTGTTATATTGTACTGTGTTGTGTTGTATTGTATTGTATTATATTGTACTGTGTTGTGTTGTGTTGTATTGTATTGTACTGTGTTGTAATGTATTGTATTGTACTGTGTTGTAATGTATTGTATACCACTTTCAGTCGTAGATTTCTCTACGGGGAATTCAGGCTGCTCTCTATGGGGAGAGCACGTCACCACAGGAGCAACGCCACCCAATTAAAATATTTTTTTCCTGTCTGCATTTTTTTTTTCATCTCAAGAGTGGCTTTTTCTACACAATTTTGGCAGGGACAACTCTTTTGTTGCTGTGGGTTCTTTTACGTGCACTAAACGCAAGTTGCACACAGGACCTTGCTTAAGCGTCTCATCCGAAAGACTAGCACCCAGACCATCACTCAGGTCCAGTGGATGGGGGAACAGTCTCGGGCATAATAATAATAATGATAATAATAATAATAATAATAATATATGGAATTTATATACCGATGAATCTTGTAAAAAAACAAACAACTCGAAGCACTTGCACTCAATCATTTACAGGCATGCAACTCTCCTTAAACATAACGAACAACAGCTTTCAAATCCATGCGCGCGCACGTATGCACGCACGCACGCACACACACACGCACGCACGCGCACACACACACACACACACACACACACACACACACAGCAACACACACACACACACACACTCGGAACAACACTTAGAAGGTGAAAGATGCTGTTGAAAATTAGGGACAGATATGTGGGGGTTCTCAGGTAGGAAATAAGTGTGTTTTTAGGCTGGATTTGAAGGTATGAAGTGAAGGCTTGTGGCGAAGTGAAAGAGGGAGGTCATTCCAGGTGGATGGACCAGAAACAGAGAAGGAGCGACGACCAACAGTGGTTTGTTTGAATCTGGGGCATCAACGGGGATGGAACCACCAGACTTGCACCCCGGCCTTTGGGCATTGTAGACAGGTGCCTGACCTCTAGATCAGCTCCCGTCTGACGGCAGGGGAATCTGGCAAGTTGATCATGGCGTAGTCCATTTCTATCCACGTTGAAGACTGCATGCTGGGTATACTTATTCTTATCAGCCAGGCCATGGACCATAGCTGGTCTTCTCTTCTACGGGGAACTGGCTGGGCTCATGCTGTTTGTTCAAAAGCTGAGGGGTTTCATCATACCCAGGGCCTAGCTCCCTGATCTGCCCCACTGTCTTGCTAGACACTTCCATTCAAGGACGGGAGGAAGGAAGCTGACTGTCCATTCTGACCAAAGCTGGGAAGACAGTAGGAAAGATCCCAAATGAATGAAAAGACGAACACACAGAGATACAGAGAGAGACACAGACACTCCCACGCACACACACACGCGCACGCAGACACACAAACACATACACATACACACACACACACACGCACACGCACACGCACGCGCGCGTAGACACACACGCACACACACACACACACACACACACACACACACACACACACAGTGGGACGGGATAGCCAAGTGGTTAGAACATTGCGCTCGCAATCTGACGACCCGGGTTCAATTCCCGTTCAAGGGGATATTTTCCCCTGGAGTTAACATCAGTGCCGACTCCACTCTCCCCAAAAGTCCTTCGGATGGGACTATAAACCGAGGCCCCGCGTGCGAACGCGCGCAGAACACCTTGCGCACACGTTAAATCCTGTTCCGCTTTTCGTAAGAGTAGACCATTGTGTGCCGGTGGGAACAGATGACAGAATTTACAAAACCGCATACACACGGGGACTGGATGTAAAAAAGCACATAAGTGCTTATTCAATTATCCTCGATATAAAAGAATAAAATAAATAAATAAATAAATAAATAAACACACACACGCACAAACGCATGCACACACACACACAAACACACACACGCACGCACGCACACACACACACACACACACACACACACACACACACACAGCAACAGACGTCCAAATGTCTCTTTTTTTTAAATAACAGCTGAACTCTGTAAATGTGTGTGTGTGTGTGTGTGTGTGTGTCCCTGTGCAAGCTCTCTCACGCGCTTGGAGCCCTCATATACTATGTGTGTAGATCTTTCCTTGGGTACTGCGTGTTACAGCGACGTTGACATTTCGAAAGGTCAGGACAGATAGTGCAGTGCTTTGCTCTACTTTATTTCACGAACCGAAGCACACAGTGCAAAGTTCTGCATTGTATAAGCTTAGTAAGGGCTTCGTTTGAAAAATAATAAATAAAAAAACAAACAAAGTAGAAAGCAGATCCTTACCAGTGGTATTGCCTGTCTCTCCCTCTATCTGTGAGTAAGTGTGTGTGTGTGTGTGTGTGTGTGTGTGTGTGTGTCTGTATCTCTGTTGATCTGTATGTCTGTCTGGCTGGCTCTGTCTTTGTATCTCTCTCATTTCCTGCCCATTTGTCTGTCCATCAGTCTGTCCATCAGTCTGTCCATCTGTCTGTCTGTCTGTCTGTCCGTCTGTCTGTCTGTCCGTCTGTCTGTCTGTCCGTCTGTCTCTCACACACACCTATGACAGATTGAAGGCATCCATAGAAACAGACTGGCCATTCCTAGCAGATTGTTTAGTCCAGGCCAAAGCTGTGTCAGTTACTGAGGTATGCTGAGCAGCAAGTTCTCTACAGTATTCAACATGGTCTTGTTCTCCTTGAGGAGATTGTCTTCCACCCTCATCAGCTCTAAGGAGAATAACAGACACTCCCCATTATAGGAGAAACGAGTTGTCTCTAGTCGGAGAATTGGTATAGAAACAAACACACACACATACACACACGCACACACACAAACGCACGCACGCACGCACACACACACACACACACACGCACGCACGCACAGTGGCATACACTCCACATCCAGTTCGTTCTTAAAGGGGTGAGTGAGACAGAGTGTAGATATTGGGGGTGACCCCCAGGGTGTCAAACTGAAAAACGCCCAACAACTGAGCAGCTCTCACAGACGCCGCGCTTTATCTCTTTCTTTATTTCTTTCTTTCTTTCTTTAGTTCTTTATTCATCTACTTATTTTAGCGGCAGGGGTGGGGGTGGGGTGGGGTGAAGGGGCTGGGGTATGTGTGCAGGGACTGTAGGCTTGCAGGGCTGGCTTCTTTTGGTTTGACTTCCCGCGAAACTGCTGAAGAAGTCCCTGCTTGGCCTACAGCACTCGGCATTTGAAGGCAGTGGGTCTTAAGGCTGGGGTGAACCTGGTGGAGTCCAATCCTCGCCAGACCACAGAATGCATGCCAGGTATCTACCTGTCACACACTTCGGAGGAGGGCATAGTCTGGTGGTGACAGCGTTGCGCTTGTGATCTGCTGACTCGGGTTCGAGTACGCCCCCTTCACAAGGGGGTATTTTCCCTGGAGTCAATTCACATCAGTGCCGACTCCACTCTCCCCAATCGTCCTTCCCTGTCTCTGCAGTTTTGTCCATTTTGTCATCCCTTCCCGCCAGCACACAATGGCCTACTCTTCCGGAAAGCGAAACTGGCTCTAGAGTGTTCGCAAAATGTTCTGCCTGTGTTC
>CM054154.1:833442-850942 GCA_028751875.1 Rapana venosa | reverse complement strand
ATGCTTTTTCAATGTCAACAAAAAGAAGACCTGCACATTTACAGGAAAGTTGCTTTTCTCTATGCACAAGTTATACAAGTATGTCGGTGTTCCAGCTATAACTTGACCACAAAGTTTAATTATTCTTCCATCTAGATTGTATAAATCACGTGTTCTGGAACTTTTATTTTTGGATTCAATATATTGTTCTAAGTAATGGAGATCGTTTTCATTTGACTTGTCATTTGATATTACTTTGGTGGCAGTGTTTGCGAAGTGGTCATTCAATTCATCAGCTGATATATCTTTAACTGTCTGTTGACTTTTGATATAGGTTTATTACATAATGTGTTGATGCCTTTCCATGCTTGGTGAGAGTCGGTAGTTGTAATTAACAACTTTTGAAAGTAATCACGTTTTGATTTGCGTTTTAGTGAAGTTACTTTGTTTCTTTGTGCTCTGAACTGCTTTTTTGAGCCCTGTGTTTTCAAATTGTCTCTTAAGGTGTATTTCGGATTATATGTCTGTTGTTAACCAGGGTGGATTGTGTGAGTGTGTGTGTTTTCTTTCTTTTTTTCTCTGTTTCTCTTTTTCTTTTGGAGTTAGTTTTATTATTATTGGTTATGGTAATAATTTTAGTTTTAGTATTATAGGTTATGGTAGTAATGTAGTTAGATAATATTGATCAAGTTGTTTTATGTTCCTAGATAGATGGCATGATGTAAAAAAAAAGCAAATCCATTGCTTATCTAATATACCATCTGGAAATAAAGAATTGACTTGACTTGACTTGACACGCATACACGTGCACACACACACACACACACACACAATACACACACTAATTTATGAATACAACTTTATGAAGACCATTGACTAGTACAGCATAAACGTACATACACATTCACACACACTCACATACACTCACACACATCATAAGGGGCATTGGCTAGTAAAGACATAAACTTACACACACACACTTAAAACATTCTTTCAGCCAAAACTAAGATACAGGAGTACTTATTTTCATGAGTATGTAACACCTATCACAAAAGAGTGCTTTTTGTGTTTGGTGTTACTAAGCATAGTAAGGAAAAATAACTCCCTTGTGCCACAAGAGTAATCTCCTCTCAATTCATTTCCCATGATTCTAAACTTCCTATCTGTTCAAACCCTTATTCCCTCCTAAACGGTGGAGCTGTGAGTATTTTATTTATTTATTTATTTTATCTATTCTTTTATATCGAGGATAATGGAATAAGCACTCATTGCTTTTTACATCCAGTCCCCGTGTGTATGATTCTGAAATGAGTTGGAGTTTTTCTCTCAGCTTTAATAATAATAATAAAAATAATAATAATAATAATAATAATAATAATAATAATAAATGGAACGTATATAGCGCTATATCTTGCAAAGACAAATCAAAGCGCATGCATTCAACATAATATTACACATTCATGCAATCAATGATAAATAATCAATAGTTTAAACAAACAGATATTTACAAACATGGTGCGCTGCAGACAAAATCTATGAAATAATATGTAAATAGTCAAATGTTTTTCAAAAGCACATACACACTCACACAGGTCCTATACTTAAGCAGGGTGATAGGGCATGGGTTTTTGAAGGTGGGATAGCTCTGATATGAAACAGGAGGGGAGGGGAGGAATCTTAGCTTTGAAATAAATATGTCTTGAGGCTGGATTTAAAAGTGTCATAACTAGGTTTCTGGCGAAGAGAGAGAGGGAGCTGATTCCAGGTCGATGGACCCAAAATAGAAAAAGAGTGGCGGCCAACAGTGGATTGGTTGAATCAAGGTATTCGTAGGCACAAGGTATCTGCAGTAGAGTGGAGGGAACGTGAAGGAGTGTACAGATTAAGACATTCACAGAGGTAGGAGGGTGAAGTTTTGAGGAGACATTTGTAACAGAAGGTACTGATCTTATAATTTACTCTCTGTGGCACAGGCAGCCAGTGGAGAGATTGCAAGAGAGGGGTAATGTGCTCAGATTTTTTCTTTCTGAGAACTAGTCGAGCTGCAGAGTTTTGTAAACATTTATGGGAGTTGATAGATGATGCTGGAAGACCAGAAAAAAGAGAATTGCAATAGTCCAGACGTGAAAGAATGAGAGAAGTGGCAAGTTTGGCTGTTGCATCAGTGGACAGGTACTTTCGAATACACCGTAATTGATAGGAGCAGATTGGCAGGTCTGGGTGATGAATTTTTTCACAGAGAGTGTGTTGTCGATAACAACACCTAGATACTTCACAACAGTGGATAGAGGGACTGATGTATTGCCGAGTTCTATTGAAGCTGTTGTAATGGAAGAGAGTTTATGTTTGGTCCCTACAAGCATGGCTTCGGTTTTATCTGCATTAAGCTGTAATTTGTTCTGTGTCATCCAGTTTTGAATATCTTCAAAGCAGCGGGCCATATTTGTCAGGAGAGAAGGCAGATTTTCAGGAGTAACATTGCTTTGAATCTGAGAGTCATCTGTAAAAATGATGGTTGATTTGATGACGTTTTATTATATGTGACAGTAGGGCAGTGTAAAGAGTGAACAGAACATGGCCTAAAACTGATCCCTGTGGGGCTCCGCATTTCAGTTTGGCAGGTATTGATTTAATCTTGTTTACTGCAACTGTCTGGAATCGGTCAGTAAGTTATGAATTAAACCAGGTGAGGGCTGTGCCAGTAACACCGAACGTTTTTTGAAGACGGGAGAGAAGAATTGAGTGGTCTATAGTATCAAAAGATGATATGTCGAGTTGAGTGAGAAGGGAGATTTTCCCTGAGTCAGAAGCTAGTAGAAGCGTGTTTATAGTGTGTACTAGGGTCGTTTCAGTGCTGTGGTTGACGCGATAGGCAGACTGAAACTCAGGAAGAAGATTGGTGGAGAAAATGTCGTTGTTGAGCTGTTTGAGAACTACCTTTTCAAGCACTTTAAAAATAAAAGGTAGATTGGAAACAGGTCTATGATTCTTCAGAATGTTAGGGTCAAGGTCATGCTTTTTGAGTAGAGGTGTGACTATAGCAGTTTTGAGAGCTGATGGAACATTTCCTGAAACAAGAGATGAGTTTACTATTTTCGTGATAGCGGGTATGAGTTGTGGTAGGCACTGTGTGAAAAGAGAAGCAGGTATGGGATCAAGATCACATGATTTTATAGTCATTTCTTTCAGAATTATCGTGATTTCTTTCTCACTTGTCGGATGAAAGAAAAGGAGAGGAGTGCCAGAGAATTGGGGATCAGGAAGTGCAGGCTGGAAAGGAGTCTGATCCAGTTTGGAGCGAATGTTATGGACTTTGTCAGAAAATAATGCAGAAAATATAGAAGGAAGTTCAGAGTGGTTGTGAATGGAAGGCAGAGGGCTTGCCTTCACAGATCCAAGAAGAGTAGATGTGAGGGAAAAGAGAGATTTCATAGACGTGGCATCAAGAACTTGAGAAGAGTAATACTTTGTTTTTTCTGAAAGAATTAAAGATGTGACTTTGTTTACTTGTTTTCGAAAGAGCTGCTTATTAATTTCCGCTTTTGATTTTCGCCATTGCCGCTCTAGTTGCCTGCGTTTGCGCTTTGCGACCAGGATGTCATGGGTGTATCATGGCGCACATGGCCTATCAGGCAGGAGACTGTCAGTGGGAGGTGCATGCTCATCAAGCAGTTGGCTGAGAACATCATTGTAGTGTTTAGAGGGGTTATTGTTGTCAGAGGTTTGTGATAGGCGTTCAGCAGCTTGTGAAGACAAAGTTTGAATATTTATGGCCTTAAGGTTGCGACGGGTGACATACTTTTTCTTTCTGATAGGCTTTGCGATATTTAGAGAGAAAAGAACAACGGAATGATCAGAAAGTAGTTTATCAGTGATAGATACAGATGTGATCAGATCTTGGGAAACATCAGTAATTAGCCAGTCTAAAATATGTCCTGATCTGTGTGTTGCTTCATTTACCAGCTGAGAAAGAGAGTGGTTCGACAAAGAAAGAGACAGACGTTTGACATCAGAAGAAGACTGGTTATCAAAACGGAAGTTAAAGTCACCGAGAATGATGAGCTTTCTATGAGAAAGGCTGTAGTGATCCAGGAGTGACTGAAACTCTTGATGGAAGATGGACAATGTCAGATAATTCTTCTGGCTTGGAGGTGGACGGTAAAGACAGCAGAAAGTAAAAGAGTGGCCAGGTGTGTTAAAGTTGAGTTCACAGACTTCGAAAGATTCAGGTGAGAAAGGAAGGGAGTGACAGAAAGAAAGAGCAGGTTCGAGTGTATCTTTGTAAACGATGGCAATGCCACCTCCACGGGAGGGTCGGGGAAGAGAAAGAGTTTTATAACCAGGTGGTGTCAGCTTTCTATCATGCAGACCTACCACCAGTCTTTCTCTAATTTGCTCTTGTTGTCTGTCCCTAAAGTCGCACCCACTGACTGGTTCTCTTGTGAATGACGTTTTTCTGAACTAGGAAGTAGCCAATGAATTTTTTCACAACTGTCTCAAAGTCTTTGTCACTTTCATACTCTATCTGTCTATCTGCACCTTTGCCTGTGGCAACTTGATTCCAAACAAACGATTTAAAAATTTGTTCCAATTCTGGACCCATGATGTATAATAACGTGTCTCTCTGCACTTCACTGCCATCACCCTGTAGTTTGCTAGCATGCCCATATCTTCTAAATCTGTCTAGCCATTCTTTCCATGCTTCAGGCTTGAATGAGAATGGTTGGGGAGAGGGTAAACCAGATTCTGTCATTTCGTTATTCTTACTAGTTTTAATAATAATTATTATGATAATAATAATAATAATTATAATTATTATTGAATATGGAATTTATATAGCGCTGAATCTTGTACAAACAAACAAATCGAAGCGCTGCACTCAAATCATTTACGCGCATGCAACTCTCCTTAAACATAATGAACAACATATTTCAAATCCATGCGCGCACACACGTACACACGCATGCACGCACACACACACACACACACACACACACACACACACACACACACACACACACACACTCGCGAACACACTTAGGAGGTGAAGGATGCTGTTGAAAATTAGGGACAGATATGAGGGGAAATTCTCACGTAAAACATTTTTTTTAAAATAAGTGTGTTTTTAGGCTGGATTTGAAGGCTTTTGGCGAAGTGAAAGAGAAAGGTCATTCCAGGTGGATGGACCAGAAATAGAGAAAGAGCGACGGCCAACAGTGGTTTATTTGAATCTGGGTGTTCGAAAGCACAAAGTATCTGCGGCTGAACGAAGGGAACGGGATGGAGTGTACAGGTGAAGACAGTTACAGAGATAAGAGGGTGCAGATTTGTGGAGACATTTGAAACAGAAGGTATTGATTTTATACTCCAGTCTTTGTGAGACAGGCAGCCAGTGAAGAGATCGCAGAAGAGGAGTGATGTGTTCAGATTTTTGCTTTCTTAGGACCAGTCGAGCTGCAGAGTTTTGTATGCGTTGAAGAGAGTGGATGGATGATGCTGGTAGGCCAACCAAAAGAGAATTACAGTAGTCTAAACGTGAAAGAATGAGAGATGTGACAAACTTGGAAGTTGCATCAGTGGACAGATACTTGCGAATCGGGCTTATGCGCCGTAATTGATAGTAGCAAGACTGGCAGGTCTGGGTGATGCCTTTTTTCATAGAAAGTGTGTTGTCAAGAACTACTCCGAAATACTTCACAGAGTTAGACAATGGAACTGACGCACTGCCAAAGTCTATTGAAGTTTTTGTGATGGAGGAGAGTTTATGTTGGGTCCCTATGAGCATGGCTTCGGTTTTATCGGCATGAAGTTGTAACTTATTCTGAGTCATCCAGTTTTGAATGTCTTGAAGGCAGAAGAACATGCTTGTTAGGAGGGAAGGCAAGTTTTCAACAGTATTACTACACTGAAGCTGAGTATCATCGGCATAGAAATGATGATCAATATGGTGGTTGTTTATTATATTTGAGAGTGGATTAGTGTAGAGAGTAAAGAGAACAGGGCCCAGGACTGATCCCTGTGGGACTTCACATTCCATTTTGACAGGTTTTGATTGAATTTTTTTACAATAACTTTCTGGAATCGGTATGTGAGGTATGAAGTAAACTAGGTGAGGGCTGTGCCATTAATACCAAACGTATTTTGGAGGCGAGAAAGAAGAATTGAGTGATCTATAGTGTCAAAGGCTGCAGATAAGTCAAGAACAGTGAGGAGGGAGATTTTTCCTGCATCAGAAGCAAGTAGAAGTGTATCTAAAGTGTGGACTAGGGTGGTTTCGGTGCTGTGGTTGGGGCGATAGGCAGATTGAAAAGTGAGAAGGAGATCATTGGAATGAAGGTGACTGTTGAGCTGTTTGAGAACAACTTTTTCTAGTACTTTAGAGACAAAGGTAAGTTTGAGACAGGTCTATCATTCATCAGAGTGCTGGGATCGAGGTCGTTCTTTTTCAGTAGAGGTGTGACTATTGCTGTTTTAAGAGCTGATGGAAAATTTTCTGACACAAGAGATGAGTTTACTATTTTAGTGATAATAGGTACCAGTTGTGGAAGGCTTTGTGAGAAAGCAAGTGCAGGTATGGGATCAAGGTGGCATGATTTTATAGTCATTTCCTTCAGAATTGTCATGATTTCTTTTTCACTTGTGGGATGGAAGGAAAAGAGAGGAGTGCCAGTGAACTGGGGATCAGGAGGCGCAGGCTGGAATTCAGTCTGATCCAGTCTGGAGCGTATGTTTCGGACTTTGTCTGAAAAGAAGGCAGAAAAGATGGGTGGAAGTTCAGACAGGCTGTGGGTGTTAGGCAAAGGAGTTGTTTTTGCAGATTCAAGGAGATTTGAGGTGAGGGGAAAAAGAGCTTTCATGGATGTAGCACAGAGAACTTGGGAAGAGTAGTAGTCTGTCTTTGCTGAATGGATTAAGAGTTTTACTTTGTTTATTTGTTTTCGGAGAAGCTGTTTGTTGATTTCGGTTTTTGACTTCCGCCACTGCCGTTCTAGTTGTCGGCGTTTGCGCTTCGCTATCAAGATGTCTTGGGTATACCATGGCGCACAGGGTCTGTCAGGGAGGAGATGGTCAGTAGGAGGTGCATGCTCATCAAGCAGTTGGTGGAGAATAGTGTTATAGTGATCAGAGAGGTCAGTGTGGTCAGAGGTTTGTGTAAAACGTTCGGAAACTTGTGAAGAGAAGGTATGAATGTCTAAGGCCTTAAGATTGCGACGAGTAAAATATTTCTTCTTTCTGACGGCTTTTGTGATGTTGAGATGGAAAAGAATGGCGGAACGATGAGAATGCAGTTCTCTCACAGGGAAGGTTTCAGTTTGTTGCTTAATTGAACTAACTTAAGGCTTGCTAACACATCTGACACCATATTCTGGTCCTTGATTATTGTGTGTGGACAAATAGAGACAAGGCTTTGTATGGGGGAAATGTTTGGCTTTACTCTTGATAGCTGACATAGTCCGGCAGTCACCGCGCCACGCGTAAATAATCACACAGAGTTACTGAACTTGAATCATCTGCTACTGATATAGACAATATCGGAACAACACACACACACACACACACACGCGCGCGTGCGCGCGCGCGCGCACGCGCGTGGAGGGAGAGAGAGAGAGAGAGAGAGAGAGGAGAGAGAGAGAGAGAGAGAGAGAGAGAGAGAGAGATAGAGAGAGAGAGAGAGAGAGAGAGAGAGAGAGAGAGAGAGAGAGAGAGAGAGAGAGAAATGACAAATGACAAATTCTTTTATTTCGAGGATAATGAATAAGCACTCATGTGCTTTTTTACATCCAGTCCCCGCCCGTAGGGATACATCTTAATAATAATCCAACACTTATACACTCACACAGTAGAAACAAGGGAAATAACCCTTTTCAAAACAGCCCCCCCCCCCCCAACAACCCCCCCTCCAAAAATAAAAATAAAAGAAAACCCTAAAAACACCCCCCACCACCCCCAAAACCCCCCAACCAAAACAAACAAACAAACAAAAGAGAAAGAAAAAACCAACCAACAAAAGAAGGGAAAAAAAAACAAAAAGAGAAAAACAAACAACAACATCAAAAACAACAAACAAAAAAAATAACAACAACCAAACTGAATAAGTCATAAAGATAAATATCTACACATTGTCAAATGGTACATATACTTGTTACACATAACAATAAGATACTGAAATAGGGCACTCATCAAAAGTTAAGTACAGCGGACAGTCCAATAAAGTTTTGAAAATATAAAATATGAATCCTTCATCAGGATACACTATAACCATTAAACAATAAAAGGTGAGAGAGAGACAGTGACACAGAGAGAGAGAGAGAGAGAGAGAGAGAGAGAGAGAGAGTGTGTGTGTGTGTGTGTGTGTGTGTGTGTGTATTTCAGAGATAATATCCATTATATAATTCCCACAACAGTATGCGATCCCATCAACACTCATTTTTAATTATACTCGTTCAAATTATAATTATGTCATGATGATGAAATAAACTCAATACCCATACATTCACACAATGAAAACAAGAAACAAAACAAAACAAGAAATCTAAACCTATACAGTCATTGAGGGAGAGAATGTGAGTGAGTGAGTGAGTAAATGAGTGTGTGTGTGTGGGGGGGGGGGAGGAGGGGGGGGTGTTTGTGTGTGTTTCAGGGATAATACTAAATATATAATGCTCACATAGCACACGATCAACACCAACACTTTTTAATTATACTCATACAAATTGAATGTCATGATAATAAATTAAGTGCAATACCCCAATAAAGTCATAAAAAGAACATCTACACATTGTAAGTAATAGAGACAAATTCTTTTTTTTACCAGGATAATGAATAAGTACTCATGTGCTTTTTTACATCCTGTTGCTGAGGAGAGAGAGAGAGAGAGGAGAGAGAGAGAGAGAGAGAGAGAGAGAGAGAGAGAGAGAGAGGAGAGAGAGAGAGAGAGAGAGAGAGGAGAGAGATAGAGAGAGAGAGAGAGAGAGAGAGAGAGAGAGAGAGAAAACTCTGAACTCTGAAATAGTTTAATTGTACATCGGCCTTGGGCCACAATACAATGCAAGGTTGATTTGGGAAAGCATCACGATATAACGCAGTACATAACACACAGTAATCAACATTCAATACATATTCATGCGTTTTCAGTATGCGGCAATACTTCTAAGGTGCAGATTAAATTTAGTTTTGCTTAAGTTTGCTTGGCTAGTTTTATCGAAACAAGATTACTGTACATACAAAAATGAGAACATTGTTCCTTACGTTCTGGTTACTTCTATTACAATAAAAGTTGTTTTGTTTTCATTCTTTGATATTAGACTTAAATCTCACACTTAAGTAATTATACTTTTCTTCTGTTTATATATTATAACACATTTCCAAATAGTTTTGTCTTTCTTTGTCATTTTGTTTTAGTCTTGAACACAAAACTGTTAATAATCTATAATGCATACTATTTCCTGCAGTTTGCTGCATACTGGAGCACCAAGCTTTTGTTCAAATAAAGAAAGTTGAGAAACAAAAAACAAAACACACACACACACACACACACACACACACACACACACACACACACACACACACACAGAGTACTTTAAAATCATAGCAAACCAAATACATCTACTAGACTATGAGAAAACATGTGTAAAGTACATTTTATAGTTAGTATTCAGATATTGATGTGAAAACCAATACTACACAATCACATTAGCCCTGCAATTTTCTATTCGAGGTGTTTGCTGATTTTGCATAAAAATGACAGAAAAGTGGTTACCCCAAATCAGTAGGTAAGCACACCCACATAGAAGTGCAGATCATGATAAGCTCAATGTTTAAAGTATTTTCTTCCGTCTGTTGATTGCATGGAACACATACTTTGATAAATTATGTGTGTGGATAGGGTTTGTGGCTCTTAGCAAAACGTGCAGAGGAAGTCCTTTCGATTCATTTAGAAATTTAAGTCTTAAGTCATCATACATAGGACAGGCAAACAAAAAGAGCTGTTCATTTTCAGTATGATTTTTACAAAATGGACAAGCTTTTTCATGGTTAGAATCCTTATAGCGATGTACATTGTTATTTAGGGGGAGAACATTAAACCGAACATGAGAAATGGCAACACGGAAACAATATACATCAATATCTAGAATGTATGGCTCTTTTTCAAAAACGGTCTTGAATGACGTGTAAGGTTGATATTTGTCACGTTCTCTGAGAGTACCTGTCCATTCCTGAATAAACATATCCACAATCCTCTGTTTAAAAATATGCAGAAATGTTTTCACGTTCCCAACACCTTGCTGTAACCAAACAATATTAAAACCAGTCATACATAATATTTATCTTATTTTTGATACCCAGCACTGCTTCCCAATACTGTCTAATTGTAGTAACATTTGATAGGCCTTATATGGTAATCGTTCTGTATTCATTTCTAATAATCTAAACCAATATCTTAGGCAGGTAACGTAAGAATTTACATAGAGAGGATACCTACCCAAATCCCCATATACCATTTTATTTGGTGGAGAGAGAGAGAGAGAGAGAGGAGAGGAGAGAGAGAGAGAGAGAGAGAGAGAGAGAGAGAGGAAGAGATGAGAGAGAGAGAGAGAGAGAGAGGAGAGAGAGAGCAACAAGTAAGAAAGAAAGCAAAACAGAAAACACAGAAACATCCGACAAAATAGCAAAGAAACCAAGAGCAAAACAAAAGCAGCAACAACAACAACAAGGGGAGAGGGGACAACCGAATAATCCCCCCTCCAAAAAACCCAAAACAAACCCAAAACAAAACCAAACGAAACAAAACCTCCATAATATAAAGGATAACAAATCACGTAAATAGTATCATTTTGGCTAACAGAAAGAAACGTCAACAAATACATTGTGCTTTTATGGGAAGCAACAGCAATAGTAAATTACACAAAGCAAATATTGTATAAGCAGACGCATGCACGCACTTACACACACCATGCATCAATGCCAAAATCAAATCTTTATGAATATCATGTATAGTCATAAAAAGGACATCTGCACATTGAAATTAGCTATACATAATTGGTACACTTAAAACAAAATATTAAAATAAAACATTCACTAAATCTCAAATAGTCAACTTACGCAATGAAACTGAAATATTAAATATGAATAAAGCATTCAACAGGATAGTAATTGTAAACGCGACAATTAAATCTATAAGCAAACAATAAAAGGAGAGGACGAGGGGAGAGAGAGAGAGAGAGAGAGAGAGAGAGAGAGAGAGAGAGAGAGAGAGGAGAGAGAGAGAGAGAGAGAGAGACAATGACAAATTCTTTTATTTCGAGGATAATGAATAAGCACCCATGTGCCTTTTTACATCTAGTCCCCGCCCTTAAGGATATATATGATAATAAAATAAAATAAAGCCCATAGGAATACACTTACACAGTTTACGGATAAAATGTCTACACAAAAATCCCCACAAAAAATCACCGAAAAGATAGAGAGAGAAAAAAAGAAAGAAAAAAGTAGCAACAAGTAAGAAAGAAAGCAGAACAGAAAACACAGAAACAACAGCAAGAACCAAGAGCAAAACAAAAACGGCAACAACAACAAGGGGAGAGGGAACAACCGAATAGTCCCCCCTCAAAAAAAGCAGCAACAACCCCAAACCCAAACCAAAACAGAACCAAACAAAGCAAAACCTCCATAAAATAAAGAACAAATCACGTAAATAGTATCATTATGGCTGACAAAAAGAAACGTCAAAAATTCTTTGTGCTTTTATGGGAGGCAACAGCAATAGTAAACTACATGAAACAAATATTGTATAAGCAATTTGCATCCCAATGCACACGTACACACACACACACACACACACACACACACACACACACACACACACACGCGCGCGCGTACCCACACACGCGCGCGCGCGCACTCACACCATGCATCAATGCCAACATCAAATCTTTATGAATATCATGTATAATCATAGAGAAGGACATCTGCATTTTGGAATTTGCTATACATAATTGGTACACGTTGAAATCCCCTTGAATGATGATGATGTCTTTCTTGGGTATCTTCATAATGGTGTCTTCAAGTTCTTCGTAAAATTCTTCTACCTCTTCATCTGCATGGTCAGATGATGGTGCATAGAATTGTATGATGGTGATGTTCTTGGGCTTGGCCGACACACGGATGCTGATAATCCTGCTGGAAGCCAGTGTAAAGCTGATAATGCACCCCACTACTTCCTTTCTGACAATAAATGCCACTCCATGTTGGTGATGTTTCTCTTGACCACTGTACCAGATCTTGTTACCTTCTTCAGTCATTGTCTCACCAAATCCTGTCCATCTCACTTCTCCTAGTCCAATAATGTCCCATTTATAGCGGCTAAGCTCATACTCTAGTTCTTTGATTTTTGCGCACTGGTTGAGTGTACGGATGTTCCATGTACCAATGGTGATCTGTTCTGATCTGTTGGGGAACAGTTGGTCAGTTTGGAACTGGAGAGACCAACGACAGGGGACTACGTCTGCTGGAGTTTGCCTGCACTCACAGACTTACCATTGCCAATACCCTCTATCCCCACAAGCAGTCAAGGAGGACAACCTGGCATGCGCGAAACGGCAAGATTCATAACCAAATAGATTTTATCTTAACACCACGGCGCTTCAAATCCAGCATCAACAGAGCCAGAACAAGAACCTACCCAGGAGCTGACATAGGCAGCGACCACGACCTTGTGCTGCTGGTATTCAAAATGAAGCTGAAGAAAAACAAACAGCCTGCAAACCCACGTATCAAATTTGACGTGGACAAACTGAAAGATCCAGATGTTGAGGAGATCTTCCAAGCTAAGCTTGGCGGACGTTTTGCGGCATTAACCTCTGGGAAATTGACATCAATGGACCTCACCAACACTTTAATGAGGGCCCCAGTTTTCCGAGAAACAGCAGAGGAGGTACTGGTTGTCAGAGGAATAAACCCCAGCCCATGGACCTACCATGACATTCTTGGAACCTCTTGCGATACAAGAAGAGCACTGAAAACCAACAAGGTCTTCCAACCCTAAAGAATTTCCGGAGGCCAACAAAATCTCGTGAAAGAAGTCAATGTTAAAGGCCAGAGAGAAGTGGATCAGTGATCAATGTGATGAGATCGAAAAAGCATGAAAGTGGGCAACAGTAAAAAGGCATATGACACCCTGAAGAAAGCTCACAAAAACCACTTCAAACCAAATCATCAGTCATTAAAGACAGCTCCGGAAACCTCCTCACAGAAAGCTCAGCTGCATTGAACAGGTGGTCTGAGTATTGTCAAGAACTATAACAACTACCCCATCCAACCTGACAAGAGCATAATAGAAGAGGAAGCAGCAACATCAAGAGTACCCTCACCATTACCTATACTGAGGGAAGAAGTGGAAGAAGCCATCCGCAGTTTACCAGTAGGAATGTCCCCCAGGAGCAGACAACATACCAGCAGAGCTGCTCAAGCATGGTGGCGAAACAGTCATCACACATTTTTCAGCTATCTGTCAGAAGATTTGGGAGACAAAACAGTGGCCAACAGAATGGACACAATCACTCATCATACCACTGCCCAAGAAGGGGAATTTACGCCAATGCCAAAACTATAGAACAATCAGCCTCATCAGCCACGCCAGCAAGATCATGCTCAAAGTTATTTTGAATCGACTCAAGAAGGAGGCAGAAGAACACCTTGCAGAGGAACAAGCTGGGTTCAGGGCAGGCAGGAGTACAATCGAACAGATTTTTGACTGCCACATCCTGATGGAAAAACATCTTCAACATCAGAAAGACCTGTTCCACAACTTCATCGACTTCAAGAAGGCTTTCGACAGAGTATGGCACGAAGGCCTGTGGCAGGTCCTCAGAATGTTTGGCATTGAAGAAGGACTAGCGCAAACCATTCAAGCACTATACAACACTGCAAGCAGTGCAGTCCTTCTGAACAATCAGGTCGGAGACTACTTCAAAACCACAGTTGGGGTCCGACAAGGATGCCTGTTATCTCCAGTCCTGTTTAATCTGTTCTTGGAAAACATTTTGAGAGAGACCCTCCACGACTTCCACTCTACCATCTCCATTGGCGGCAGACCCCTCAACAACTTGAGGTTTGCCGATGACATTGACCTCATGGGCGGAAGTAACACAGAGCTGCAAGATCTTACGACCAGACTTGAGAACAGAGCTGGAGCATATGGGATGGAGGTGAGCTCGGAGAAAAGTAAAGTACTTGTGAACAGCACGAGCAACGCCTCTGCTAAAATTTACATGAACGGCCAGCAACTGGAGGAGGTAGACGCTTTTAAATACCTTGGCGCTACACTCACAAAGGACGGCGATCGACGACAGAAATCAAAGTCAGACTACCCATGGCAACATTTTCCATGCAAAATCACCACCATAGGGAAAATAAAGAATCATTTTCCCCCAATAAAATTAAAGCTCTACAAAGCCCTAATTGATATCCTGCTGTAGGGAAAGTGAAACCGGACATGACTGTGGACAGCAAAGCAAAATCCAGTCATTTAAAAACAAAATCCCATAGAAAATGTGGGCAACCTGGAGAGAACGAAAGACCAATGAATTTGTCAAAGTCAAAAAAAACACGGCGGCAGGTCCCCAGGAAAACCCCCTTTACCTGTCAAGAAGAAAAAGCTGACTGGTTTGGCCACGTCACCCGCCACAACACTCGCCAAAAAAAAAGTACTGCAGGGAAAAACTCGAAGGTGGGAAAGAGGGGAAAACAGAACAATTTATGGTGGACATCAGAGAAGGGGCCGGGTGAATGTCGGCATACTGGGCAGAGCCGGGACCCGGGTGGAGGGGGGGGCTTCCACGGCATTTGTTTTAGTGTCCCCTCCCAACGACGCCAAAGGGCCGGGGGCTGATGATGGGGGTGTTGGGAGCTCAAAACAAGAAATTTTTATAAAAAATTCACTGAAATCTCAAAAAATAGTCAAAATTACCGGCACGAAATATTAAATCCAATAAAAGCATTCAACGGGATTACTAATTGTAAAAACGACAATTTAAATCTATAAGCAAAAAATAAAAGGAGAGGGGAAGGGAAGAGAGAGAGAGAGGAGGAGGAGAGAGAGGGAGAAGAGAGAGAGGGGGAGAGAGAGAGAGAGAGAGAGAGGGAGAGGGAGAGGAGGAGAGGAGAGAGAGAGAGAGAGAGAGAGAAGAGGAGAGAGCACAGTACATTTTAATATATTATATTGAATAAGTTTTCAATTATCAACATATCCCCCTTACCAACCAAAAAAAAAAAAACCAAACAAAAAAAATTTAAAAACAAAATCACAAAAAAAAAAACCCAACAACAAAAAACAAATTACCCCGGAAAATAAAAAAGGGGGGGGGGGGGGGGGGGGGGGGGGGGGGGGGGGAAGGAAAGAGAGGAGGGGAAAGAGAAAATTTTGGGTTTAAAAAGAAAGGGAGGATAATTACTTTTTTCCCCAAACCCCAAATTAAAATGTGGTTTTTTATTTTTGAGCTTTCAAGGGATAAAAAAAAATCACCAACACAGTGGACGAAAGGACTCATATGCCAATCCAAAGAAAGAAAACCTGCAGGGAGTGTGGAAACGGGTGGATTAACTACTACCTTGGCAAAAGGTGCTCAAAGTGGGTGGATCGGTGGTCTAGAGGTAACGCGCTGTCTGGGAAAGCGAAAAGTCCGGGTTCTGAAGTGTGCGGCGGTTCGTACCCCGTTTGGACGGAAATTTTTCCCCCATCCATTAGACCATGAGTGGTGGTCTGGGCGCTAGTCTTTCGGATGAGACGATAAACCGAGGTCCCGTGTGTTACACGTAATTATTTAGC
The DNA here is from genome assembly GCA_028751875.1 of Rapana venosa. Lineage (NCBI taxonomy): Eukaryota > Metazoa > Mollusca > Gastropoda > Neogastropoda > Muricidae > Rapana > Rapana venosa. The sequence continues at coordinate 835,137 of CM054154.1, read as the reverse complement.
GCACGTAAAAAAACCCACGGCAACAAGAGAGTTGTCCCTGGCAAAATTCTTAGAAAAAAAGCCACTCTGATAGGGAAACAAATACAGCTGCAGGAAAAAAAAGAAAAAAAAAAAAAAAAAAAAAAGGGTGGAAAGGGTGGCGCGCAGCGCTAAGTAGCGACGCGTTCGCCCGCTCTCCCCGGGGAGAGCAGCCCGAATTTCAACTTAAAGTGGTATGAAATAAAATCTGAGCGCTTTGATTTGTTGCTTTACAAGATTCAGCGCTATATAAATTCCATACATTATTATTATTATTATCCTCATCAACAGAATACAAGAGGGAGTAGACGCATCTCTCAGAAAGGAACAAGCCGGATTTCGAAAGGGGAGGGGAACTGTCGGCCAAATATTTATACTCAGGAACATCTTGGAACAAGTCAACGAATGGAACGCGACACTGTACATACACTTCATTGACTTTGAAAAGGCCTTTGACTCCATACACCGAGACAGTCTCTGGATCATCATGCGTCAGTATGGAATCCCACAGAAACTCATCCAGATGGTCAAGACAATGTACGAGGACTTTCAATGCTCCGTTATTGTTGACAACGAAACAACAGACTGGTTCCCAGTGATTACCGGGGTGAAACAGGGATGCTGCATGTCAGGATTCCTCTTCCTTCTCGTGATAGACTGGGTGATGAGAAGAACAGTGGAAGGCGAGAGAACTGGGATAAGATGGGATTTCATGAACATGTTAGAAGACCTTGACTTTGCAGACGACATCGCCCTCCTTTCATCAACCATGAACTCGCCCTCCTTTCATCAACCATGAACCATCTACAACACAAAACTACAAGACTGGAAGACAACGCAGCAAAGGTTGGACTCAAGCTGAATGGACAGAGGTGCAAAGCCATGAAAGTAAACAGCAGGAACATTGACGGTCTGAGGGTTGGTGATCAGGAAGTTGAAGAGGTGGAGAACTTCACCTATCTCGGAGCAAACGTCACCAAAGACGGAGGAGGAACAGCAGACGTCAAGAAGAGAGTAGCACTGGCCAGTGCCCAGATGAAACGATTATCCAACATCTGGCAAATGGGAGACATCGGCAGAAAAACCAAAGCATCCCTTTTCAAGAGCCTTGTTTTGTCAGTTCTTCTCTACGGATGTGAGACCTGGAAATTAACGAAAGGAGAAGAAGAGAAACTAGACATTTTCCAAACCAAATGTCTGAGGAGGATCTTCAAGATCCGATGGCAAGAACACATTTCCAACAAGACAGTCTTGGAAATAGCAGGAGCAGAAAAAATCAGCCAGGAGATTAGAAGACGGAGATGGAACTGGATTGGACATGTCCCAAGAAAGGACAGGAGTGACGACTGTGCTGTTGCCCTCGGATGGACACCTGAAGGGAGAAGGAAAAACAACATGGCGACGAATGGTAGAAGTAGAGCGGAACGGCGCAGGCTGGAGCACGTGGAACGCCGCACGACGCACAGCTGCAGACCGGAACCAGTGGAGGAATGATGTTCAAGCCTTGTGTGCCTCCTGGCACAGAGAGAATTAAGGTTAAGGTTAAGGAAGTGGATGAAAAAATGACTTTCGAAGATTGTTATTGATTGGTGTTGTCTAAATGAGTCAGGAAGGGAGTTCCACAGCACAGGGCCTGAGTAAAGTAAGCTAGATCTGAACAAATCTATTTTGGGTTGG
>CM054154.1:827352-829852 GCA_028751875.1 Rapana venosa | reverse complement strand
GAGGTTTGTGATCGTTCTGCACCAATGCGACTGACCCTTTCCCATGATGTTCCAGTGCATCAGCCATGATTCTCTAAAGGAAGATGTTGAAAAGAGTGGGTGAGAGTAGACAGCCCTGCCTTACTCCAACTGTTGTTCGAAACCATTCTCCAATGTTGTTGTTGTAGTACACTGCACTGGTGGCCTCGCTGTACAGCTGTTTGATGACTCTGTTTCAGGTTTGCATTGATGCTGTACAAATTCATGGTTGCCCACAAAGCTGCATGCCACACCCTGTCAAAATGCCTTCTTAAATCGATAAATACGTGGTAAAGGTTTTGTTGATGTTGAAGGTACCGTTTACATAGTATTCTGAGGTTGAATATCTGTTCTGTTGTGCTGCGCCCTGCCTGAAACCTGCTTGTTCCTCAGCAAGATGGTCTTTGCTTGTGGCTTCAGTCTTTTCAATATTATCTGCAGCATGACCTTGCTTGGGTGACATATGACGCCGATTGTGCGGTAATTATGGCATTGTTGTAGATTTCCTTTCTTGGGGAGGGTGTTAAATGAGTGACTGTGTCCTAGTGTTGGCCATTTTCCTGTCTGCCAATCTTGTTGCAGTTTTCTTAGTAGGGCGCTGATCATGGCTTCCCCTCCAGTTTGGGACCAACTCAGCTGGAATGTTGTCAGCCCTGCTGACTTCCCCTTTTTCAGCGATCTGACTGCTGTTTCCACTTCTTTCGGGGGATAGGGTGACTGTCTGTGTCTTTGCTTTCGGGTACATTAAGGACTTCGGGGATCTCCTGCGGTTCTATAGTTATACAGGTCGGAGCAGTATTCTGTCCTTTCTGTTCAGATATCCTGGTCGTCAGTGAGACACTTCCCATTTTTGTCTTGGATTGTTAAACCTTTTCTCTTTTTCGTGCTAGTCAGGCCCTTTCACCAGCTGATATGCTTTTTTGCTTTTGGGTTTTTCTTGATGTTCTCTTCAATGTCTTGGCACTGTTCACCGATCCATTTCTCTTTTGCCTCCGTCATGGACTTCCTGATTCTTTTGTGACTGCCCTATATTGTTCTGCTTTTTCTTTTTTTTCATTTTTCTTTTTCTTCAACTCTCTACGCTTGTCGCATAGTTGTAGGATGTTAGGTTTGACCCCTGGTTTTTTGACTGGTCGGTGTTTGCCAAGAAACTCGTTTGCTGTTTCAGCACTGCTGTATTGAAACCATCGTCAGTGTATCTATGTCTGAGTCTATCACAGTGAGTGCTGCAACTTTCCACCTATCCTTGCTTGAAAAATTTCTAAAACCTCTGGGTCCTTCAGCTTCTCGAGGTCAAATTTGATCCTGATGTTGTTCCGTTGTGGATTTTCTTTAGACGTAGTCGGAAAGTCATCATCAAAAGATCATGATCACTCCCTATGTCTGCTCCTGGAAAACTTCGTGTCTGTGCGATGTTAACGCTAGACTGAAACCGTCTTTTCACCATGATGTAATCTATTTGGTTGTGGTGTTCTCCATTTGGGCTATGCCATGTCCATTTTCTGGATTTCTTGTGTGGGCCAAGTGTATTCACTAGCTGGAGGTGGTTGTTACTGGCAAACTCCAGGAGTCTCAAGCCTCTTTCATTTGATTGGTTATTACAAGGTGGCTAGGTCAGGTCAGAGACTCCCTCTGCTACTGGTAACCATGTAACCCAGTACCACCTGCCACATGTGGGGAGTAAACCCAACCAAAAAATCCGACCTGGAGAGGGATGGGCTCCGCCAGGTTTGATTTGCCCAAGATACACCCATGAAAAAGACAGCCAGAATCTCCATACCGGATCGGTCGTCGCCCGGGTTACCAAGGACCGCGCCTTCTGTTGCTCATCAGGACAGATGTCGAAAGTATGCTACTGATGTAAAAAAGCAGCAAAATTCGTGCCAAAACAACACCATCATTTTGGGACATGGGAAAGTACGGGCACTAAGAGCTGCAGGCAAAGTGGAAGGGAAATGACACATGAGATGTCCAGATATCAATGGCACATCCTTGGGCTCTGCGAAGTCAGGTGGAAAAACATGGGAGAAACAACGACCCAGGGAAAACCACAAATTATACTACAGTGGAAAAACAGGATAAACATGAACACAGCGTGGGGTTTCTCGTTCACAAAGACCCGTGAAACACCGTCATGAGCTGTCGCCTGTGTCCAGCAGACTTATTACCATCCGCCTGAGAGCAACCCCCTTTAACATAACTATAGTACAGGCATACGCCCCTACATCAGACTGCACAGATGAAGCCGTAGAAGAATTTTATGACCAGCTACAAGAGGTTCTGAATCAAACACCCAAAAAAGACATCCTCGTTGTGCAAGGTGACTGGAACGCCAAGGTAGGAGAAGATGCATGGAAAGACTGGGAGGGCGTTTGTGGGCCACATTGTAATAACCAATCCAAAATAATACCACTCTTTAAATCTGGCGACCCAAATGATCCCGCAGATTATAGACCCATCTCTATTCTGTCCACTTTGTCTA
>CM054154.1:779852-822352 GCA_028751875.1 Rapana venosa | reverse complement strand
CAAGCCATCCTATTTGAGCTCCTCAGGCCACCCCAAAATAGCTGACCACTGAGCTGTCCCCTCCCCTTTTATAGTAGCCATGAAGTTGATGAAAAGGTTCCATTTTTACCGATTTAGGCCTGCTTTTAATGTGATCTGCTTAATCAGCGCCCACTATATTTAGTAGACTTCTTTTGTCAAATATAATGTCTTGATTAATAACAAGTAATATTTAGATGGTTCAGCATTTACTTTTTTGTGTACAAACGCACGAGCGCTTTGATTTGTTGCTTTACAAGATTCAGCGCTATATAAATTCCATACATGATTATTTTTATTATTATTATTATTATTATTACAAACCGACCACAAAACTCACATAGTAACCTAATAGAAGGCCACGCCCTCCATAGGCCACACCCAAAGCATCAATCTGTTTCCCTTTCTAAAATGATCAACGTTGGGTGTATGTTGGAATCAAGGTTGGGTGTATGTACCGGCTTACCAAATGGAACGTCTCTACTCAGATTTGCAGGATTAATTGATTCTTTCTCTCTCATTTCTACACTGTACATGACAACTTTTAGCTATCTTCAAATGGTGTATCAGTAAACGGTCAAGAACGATATCAGCCTAGCTTGAGTCATACGCATGTCCTGCATCATGGCCGGGTCAATGTTGCGTGTACTTGTAAGCCAATTTTTCTTCTTAGCCATCCTTCTTCGCCCTGTTTCATCGCAAGGGGATGGAGTGCTCGGCTGTGGAGGATTTGTAAAATCCGATGTCGACATCAACTTCTCTCTTGTAGAGGTAAATGTGTGCTGTAGTCACATGATCGCGATCTAACGATGCCTTGCAAAATGTCACTTCTGCTAGTATTATTCTTTTGTTGTACTTTTTCTCATTATCTCCATCAGTTGAGGGCGATCTTTGGTTATGACTAATGTAGAATGATATTACTAGACATATAAACAATATCCGATTACTTTAGCTGCTTGTGTTAAACCTTGCATTAGTAATATGAGTCTAGACTATGGACTCAGCTAGTATTACTTTGAGTCCACAGAAGCATAATTTCAAAGTCAAACAGAAGATCATATAGATCTAGGCCTATCCAACATTCAGATTCTTAAGAATCATATCGTTGTGTCCATAAAACAGGGAAGTGGTTGTACGTATTTCTTTCTCTCTCTCTAACCGATGTTTTGTTGCAAAGAAAAGGGGAGGATGGGTGAAGGGGAGAGTGTGTGAGTTCTGCATGCATGCAGGCTTTCTCTCTCTCTCTCTCTCTCTCTCTCGTGTATAAGTGTTGGGTTATTATCAAGATGTATCCCTACGGGTGGGGACTGGATGTAAAAAAGCACATGAGTGCTTATTCATTATCCTCCAAATAAAAGAATTTGTCATTGTCATTGTCTCTCTCTCTCTCTATGTTTTTAGGGTCTTCTTTTATTCCTTTGCTTTGGGGGGGGGGGGGGGGGGGGGAGATGCTTTGAAAAGGGTTATTTCCCCATGTTTCTACTGTGAGACTGTATAAGTGTTGGGTTATTATTAAGATGTATCCCTACAGGCGGGGACTGGATGTAAAAAAGCACATGAATGCTTATTCATTATCCTCGAAATAAAAGAATTTGTCATTGTCATTGTCATTCTCTCTCTCTCTCTCTCTCTCTCTCTCTCTCTCTCTCTCTCTCTCTCTCTCTCTCTCTCTCTCTCCCTCCCTCTCCACAAATGGTTGGGGGATTTTTTTTTTTGGGGGGGGGGGGGGGGGGGGGGGGGGGGGGGTGTGGTGGGTGGGGGGTGTTTTTAGGGTTTTCCTTTATTTGTTTGTTGTTGTTGTTTGGGGGGGGGGGGGGGGGATTGGTGGTGGTGGTTTTGTTTTGAAAAGATTATTTCCCTTTGTTTCTACTGTGAGAGAATAAGTATTGGATTATTATTAAGATGTATCCCTACGGGTGGGGACTTGATGTAAAAAAGCACATGAGTTCTTATTTATTATCCTCGAAATAAAAGAATTTGTCATTGTCTCCTCTCTCTCTCATTCTCTCTCTCTCTCTCTCTCTCTCTCTCTCTCTCTCTCTCTCTCTCTCTCTCTCTCTCTCTCTCTCTCTCTCTCTCTCTCTCTCTCTCTGTGTGTGTGTGTGTGTGTGTGTGTGTGTGTGTGTGTGTGTATGAAGCCCTGTCACTGTGTCAATGTGTGTGTGTGTGTGTACTGTATGTGAGATACTGTCACTGCATCAGTATGTACTACTACTATGTGTTGGTCTTCAATTTTACGTCTCCACAAAAAGTGATATTATGTGTGTGTGTGTGTGTGTGTGTGTGTGATTTCACTAAAAAGGGTACTAAAAATGTGTGAAGCTTTATCATGATTTACTAATAGTATTAAATATTAATAAGTGCTAAAACTACTATCACCACTACAAATAATAATGTAATGATAAAGGTATGACTATGACTGTATGAGTCTACTATTTCAAGCTTCATCCACTTTATCTGGATCAAGCAATTTTGACACTACTGTAGCCTAGTGTAGGTTTGTGGCTGTAGCCAGTGTAGGCAGTGTGTCTTTGGCCTTTGGGCCTATGAAGTTATGAATTGTAGAGTATACTATAAGTCATTACCCTCCATTGTGGGGATGCTACGGGCCTGTCACTCAATATAAATTGCATCTGATCTCCATTTTCTGGAAATTTTGCCAGGGATGCTCTTTTCTATCCCTCTCTTTGTTTCTGCTTTTCTTCTTTTCTTCCTGTCACCACCTTGCCTATTTTCTGCCTTCTTGGTCCATTCTCCCACCTTTTTGTCCAGAAAGACTCCACTCCCCCAAAAGTCCTTTGCATGAGACTATAAACCAAGAAACCTGTTCTGCTTTTGGATGAGTAGGCCATTTTTTGCCCATTGTGTAGGGTGAGAAATGCATGACAAATTTTACAAAACCGCCTGCATTGTGCTTACATATGTCACATGGGGACGGGATGTAAAATAACCAACAAAAACAAAAACCACACGAGTGCCTATTCCATTAATCCTTAAAATAAAGAGTAATCTCGGAGCGAAACAAAAAGTATAAAAAAAAAGTACAACAACAAAGTTAGAACTAAGTAGTAAGTACTACTGTTACACCACACTAACTAACGACTGGTACCACCGTTACAAATAATAAAATCTTATCATTTGCTATAAATAGTAGAGTTGATAATATTTCATTTTTAATATATAATAATTATTTATACTAGTAGTAGTATATACTAATAACAATAACAGTAAATTATTACTGAAAATGACAATGAGGATAATAATAAAATATAATGTTAATGATAGTTTATTTACTAACTCTATGATCATCTTCATCATCATCATCATCATCATCATCATGATTTTTAAAAATGAAACAATATTGTTTATATATATATATATATATATATATATATATATATGTCTCTATTATAATGTGAAGGTGAAGCTGTACACCCCCCATGGCTCGATCAAGTACCAGACGGACTGTGCCCCCAACACTGGCTACTACCTCATCCCCCTCTACGACAAGGGAGACTACATCCTCAAGGTGGAGCCACCTGCAGGCTGGAGCTTTGGTTAGTGAAACACGAGCTGGAATTGTGTGTGTGCGAGTCAAGTCAAGTCAAAATTTTACTTCCAGATGGTACATTGAATAAGCAATGCATTTGCTTTTTTTCATCAAGCCATCTATCTAAGAACAAATTTCTTAATGATTATACTGAAATACTACATTATTGCATCCTTTATCATTGAATTAAACCAGTAAAAAAAGGAAAATCGATAATGTAATACATTGAAAATACAAAAATACGAAAATACAAATTAGTGTGTGTGTGAGTGTGGTTGTGGTTGTGAGTGATTGTGGTTGTGAATGTGTGTGGTGTGTGTGTGTGTGTGTGTGTGTGAGAGTATGTGTGATTGTGTGTGATTGTGGTTGTGAGTGTGTGTGTGTGTTGTATGAGTGTGTGTGATTGTGGTTGTGTGTGATTGTGGTTGTGAGTGAGTGAGTAAGTGTGTGTGTGACTTTGGTTGAAAAACTTTAAACTAATAATGGTCCATGACCTTCATTACAAGAAGAAAAATCCCCTGGGATCAGAGTAAGGCTACCTGTATGGTAAGGTAAGGTAAGAACATCTTGCTCACATGTGAAATCCTGTTCCGCTTTTTGAAAGAGTAGGCCATTGTGTGCCGGTGGGAACAGATGACAGAATTTACAAAACCGCATACACAGAGGAACTGGATGTAAAAAAGCACATACGTGCTTATTCCATTATCCTCAATATAAAAGAAAAAAAAAGGTGTTTGGAACACCCCCCAACCAAAAACCAATCATGCACTAAGTATAGATAGATCTATGCAAAGCTCTCATCCTGTATGCTTACAGTCTCAGTCGTTCTCAGACTCTGATGAGTGAGATGGAGCGAGATAATGTTATATATTCTTAATTAATCATAGTGACCGTGTCTGCTCAGGTTGGGGAATACTCAAAAACAAATGATACAAACTTAAAAAAAAAATACCAGCCAATATTACAAACAAAACGCCCCCTCCAACCTTTGCTGCCTACTTACAACAGCAGCAACAAAAGCTATGAAAGTAACAATCATTCATGAAGAAATTCCCCAAACACAACCCCCAGAAAACTTCAAAAAGTGACTGAAGCACCTTGAACCCCAAACCTTTCCTTTTCTGTTTTCTTTTTGGGGGGATATCTTATTTTGTCATCAATACAGAAAAGCCTTTCAATTTCTGTTTTAATCAAAGATGTAGTGCACTGTATTGTCTACCAATACCATGGTAGATTTCTCTGCGTGAAATTTGGGCAGCTCTCCCCGCAGAGAGTGCATTGCCACAAGAGCAACGCCACCTATTATTTTCTTTCTTTTCCTGTCTGCAAAGTCTGTATTTGTTTCCCTATCTGAGTGGCTTTTTTTCGACAGAATTTTGCCAAGGACAACTCTCTTGTTGCCGTGGGTTCCTTTATGTGGGCTGAATATATGTGTAGCACACAGGACCTTGGTTTATCATCTCATCTGAAAGACTTGCACCCAGACCACCACTCATGGTCTAGTGGATGGGGGAAACCTTTCTGGCCCAAACAGGCATTGAATCACCATGCACTTCGAACTCGGACTTTTCGCTTTCTAGTCAGGTGTGTTACCTGTAGTTTAGTCCTTTGGATGAGACTATAAACCGAGGCCCCGTGTTCGAACACATGCAGAACATCTTGCACACACGCTTAAATTCTGTTCCACGTTTTGGAAGAGTAGGCCATTGTGTACCGGTGAAAACAGATGACAAATTTACAAAACTGCATACACACAGGGACTGGATGTAAAAAAAGCACATGAGTGCTTATTCCATTATCCTCGATATAAAAGAATAAATAAATAAATAAATAAATAGACCACTAGATGCACCCTGTGTGTATTGGTGGATCGGTGGTCTAGAGGTAATGCGCCTGTCTAGAAAGCGAAAAGTCCGGGTCTGAAGTGTGCGGCGGTTCGTACCCCGTTTGGACCTGAAATTTTTCCCCCATCCATTAGACCATGAGTGGTGGTCTGGGCGCTAGTCTTTCGGATGAGACGATAAACCGAGGTCCCGTGTGTTACACATAATTATTTAGCGCACGTAAAAAAAAAAACCACGGCAACAAGAGCAAAATTCAAAATTCACTGGCAAAATTCTTAGAAAAAAGCCACTCTGATAGGGAAACAAATACAGCTGCAGAAAAAAAAAAAAAAAAAAAAAAAAAAAAAAAAAAAGAGTGAAAGGGTGGCGCAGCGCTAAGTGGCGACGCGTTCTCCCGCTCTCCCCGGGGAGAGCAGCCCGAATTTCACGGAGAGAAATCTGCCGTGACTTAAAGTGGTATGAAATAAAATCTGAGCGCTTTGATTTGTTGCTTTACAAGATTCAGCGCTATATAAATTCCATACTTTATTATTATTATTATTATTATTGGTCAGTGACCTCATTGACTGGAGTGAGTGGTCAGCCTTTGTCTGTCTGTCTGTCATCGGCAGAGCCCACCAGTATCGACCTGCATGTGGACGGCACCACTGACAAGTGCAGTTTGGGGGAAGACATCAACTTCAAGTTTACTGGGTTTTCTGTGTCAGGAAAGGTAACCTGGAGAAGTGTGTGATGTGGTGTGGTGTGGTGTGGTGTGGTGTGGTGTGGTGTGGTGTGTGGTGGGGTGTGTGGTGTGGTGTGGTGTGGTGTGTGGTGTTTGGGGTGGTTTGTGCATATGTGTATGTGGGGGTTATGTGTGTGTGTGTGGTGTGTGTAAATTTGTGTGTAACTCTTGTGTCAGATGTCATTATGTGTGTTGGTGTGTTATTATATTTTGTTTCACTACAGTCATGTGCATGTCTGCAGCGTACACATTCAGGTAATTTGCATCGCAGAAGAAGTTTTGTTTTATTTATTCATTTATTTATCTATTTATTTTTATTTGTAATTAGTTTGGGAATTGTGCAAATAATAAAGAAAATCCAATGTAAGAGAATATGACAAACAAAACTTGAGGGACATGTTCTTTATTTTGACAAAAGTTGTACTTATTCTGAGACTTTTAAAATTCAGGTGATGATGATGATGATTTTAGTGATTACTACACTAAACAGTATTAATTCTCAGTAACGTTATCAGTGATGACACTGATGACAGTACTTGGTGCTGTTGCCATTGATTATGTTGATGTGTCGAAGGCGCCCCAAAGGATTCGGAATCTGAGGGATCGGTGACGGTCTTATTTCCTCTTGTTGATAACGATGGTCTTGTTTTGTCAAAGATAGATCTATAAAGATGATGGTGGTGTAATGGTGATGGTAGTTGTGGTTTCATGCTAGACATACACACGCGTATGATTGCAGTGAACATTAAGATGGTTACAGTATTGGTGATGTTAAGAATGACTGTAGTGATGGTGATGAGGAGGACATTGATGTCGAAAGTAAGGATAATGAACAATGACAGTGATGATGATGATGATGATGATGACAGTGATGATGATGGTGATGACAGTGATGATGGTGGTGGTGATGACAGTGATGATGATGATGGTGATGATGACAGTAATGATGATGGTGATGACAGTGATGATGGTGGTGGTGGTGATGACAGCGATGATGGTGGTGGTGGTGATGACAGCGATGATGGTGGTGGTGGTGATGACAGCGATGATGGTGGTGGTGGTGATGACAGCGATGATGGTGGTGGTGGTGATGACAGTGATGGTGATGGTGATGGGGATGACTGATGATGATGGTGATTATGATGATGGTGATGATGGTGATGGTGGTGATGACAGTGATGACGACGATGATGATGACAGTGATGATGGTGGTGGTGATGACAGTGATGATGATGGTGATTATGATGATGGTGATGACAGTGATGATGATGGTGGTGATGACAGTGATGACGACGACGACGACGATGATGACAGTGATGATGGTGGTGGTGATGACAGTGATGATGGTGATGACAGTGATGATGGTGGTGATGACAGTGATGATGATGGTGGTGATGACAGGTGGTGAGTGAGGGCCAGACGGAGGGGCCAGAGGGGGTGTCGGTGACACTGACGGACACCAGCAGTGGTCAGACGCTGCAGACAGTGCACACCGCTGTGGGAGGAAGGTGAGCCACACACTGACACTGACACCGAGACAGTCCTGAACAACACTGACAGACACAGAGAGAGATTGATATCAGTTAACTTTCTGTAGGCATAGAAGCTGCAGGACAAGCCGGTGTGGACTGTCTGTCGTGGAGTAAAGCCACTCTAGGCAATGAATGGGATTCAACCTTTGAGAGAACAAAGACACATGCATGCATGCGCAAAACACACACACAACACACACACACATACATATAATATGTATGCACACACACAAACACACACACACCACACTGCATTACTTATTAGCAACAACTCTGCTAAACTTGATAGACACTTCTTTCAGAAAAAAAATGGTTTGAACTGAAAACTGGTCCAAGCCAAAAGCTGTGTCAGGTACTGATGTAAACAAAGTGTCAAGGTCTAGATTGCAAAGGTGTTATGTTTTGAAATGTTTGTTATCGTGTTATGCTTTAAGCTGTTATGTTGAGATTGTCTTCATTTATTGCAAGCTCCTAACAGAACAGCCTGCACTCCTCGTTAACTCTTTTTGTCCCACATAAAACTGAGCAACCTCATTCTCCAGACCAAGTAAATTTTTAAGCAGTGACTGGTGACAGATGGTGAGGTCAGAAAAATATTAATCAAAATTTAGTATCTCAATGGATTGTGAAATGTGGTGTCCATGTTAAAACATATTTTTGAAAAGCAGGTTGTAAATGCATGTGGAAAAACTCTGGTCAGTTTTTGTAACCCCCCCCCCCCCCCTTCCCCCCTCACGCTCTGACCTATAACGTTGCTTGCTTTATGTGATCTAGTAGCGCTGTGTCAGTCAACATTGACACGCTTTCTTCCTCACTAACACTGCTATCAGCGTTGATTTTAACCTCATCACTCTTACTCTGATCTGAATGAAGTCACACCCATCACCAGACTGTTAGTGTGCTATTCATTGCCGTCATCCATGACAAGTCCCCGATGAACTTCAGAAATAATCCATTTCTTTGATTTACCATGTCATCTGCATTGCACACACAATTGGCACGTGGCATAGGAAGAATCAAGGTTAACCTTCCTTCATCAGTTCATATCAAAGGAAGTTAACAAGGCTAACGGAAACTATTCACCTAAACTGAGTAATGTTTGGGACATGAGTCCCTTGTTCCGTGGAGGAAATGTGTTAAAGGATAGGAAAATCCTCTGAAGTCTGAGTATGGCTATCTATATGGTGAGGTACATGTTCAAAACCAGTCATGCACACAAACTTCTCATCCAGCATATACTTGCATTTTGACAATGATTCCCAGGTGGAATGAGTTGGACAGAGAGCATGTGCTGGGTGATCCCTTAGGCTGATCACTTGGGGAACTCACAACAACAACTACAACAACAATAGCAACAACAACAAACTCACATTTTTTAAAAGCAAAACTTCTGGATTCTGGAAATCAAGTCAACATCTGGAGTTATGACTTTTCAGATTTTGATTGATCACTGATTTTGATTTTGAAGGCTGCCATGTCATATCAGCGGTAACCACGCATGAATTGCTTGGTGGCTGACTGAAAGAAAAAAAGCCTCAAAAACTCCCAACACAAGCATGGATCTTTTTAACAGTTGCGGTGCAATAATGTACAGACTTTACTCAAACTCTTGTTGGAAAGTGCAGAACTCTGAAACTAACAGCTCCTGTTGTTGTAATCCTCGTGATTCTTATGACTTATTTCAGCTACACCATTACTGGGGTGATGCCAGGAGACTACACTGTGAAGGCCTCGCACCCTAAATGGTCCTTTAGCAAGGTCAGTTGGTGTGTGTGTGTATGGGGGGCTGCGTGTGTGCGTTCGTCGTTCGTGCGTGTGTGCATGCATGCATGCATGTGTGGTGTGTGTGTGTAGTTTGATTGCTTCTTCAAATTCTTTATGTCAAGGATAAGTGCTCCTAAGTTTTTTCATCCAATCCTTGTGTTCATGCAGTTTTGCAAGTTTTGTCAACTGTTTCCACTGACACACATTGGCCTGGAGTGGGTTTAAGGTGTGCGCAAGATGTTCTGCATGCATTCATACATGGGACCTTGGTTTATAGTCTCATCTGAAGGACTTTTGGGGGGTGGCGTAGGCACTGAGGTTTAACCTTGAGAAAAATCCTCTTGAATGGGTGTGTATACAATGTGTTTACTTTAATTTTATGACTCTTCACAAATTGTGATAATAGAGGAGTGTGTGGTGTGTGTGTGTGTGTGTGTGTGTGTGTGTGTGTGTGTGTGGTGTGTGTGTGTGTGTGGAGGGGAAGAGGGGGTTATAAGCTTTGTGCATGTTGTGATTCTGTGTGTGTGTGTATGCATGCATATAAATTTCATGCATATGCATGTGTGTGTGCATGCCCATTTGCATGTGTGCACATGACATAGACATGTTCCCCAAAGTGGCAGGTACATAAACTGACACCTGCAGGGATCACTCTTCAACACTGAGGGCCATTGTGTGACACGGCAATCAGCTGTCAGTGGTGTCGCAGTCTGTGATTGTTGTCATCATTGGTGACAGTGCTGTCACTGTGGGACCCACAGTTGTTGCAGGCAAAGTCAGTCCCACAAACACAGGCGTACAAATATGCAGATGTTGACAGACATGCTATTATATGTTATATAAATATATGTACAGAGAGGGGGGGGGGGGGGGGGGGGGGGGAGAGGGAGAGAGAGAGAGAGAGAGAGGCAGACAAAGACGGAGAGGCAGAGAGAGACTGAGAATATTGAAACAAAGATGCATTTCAGAATGATAATTCTGAGCAAACATGATTAAAGAAACACCTGGAAAACACAGCTGAAACATTTTATACCTGGTTTCTTTTTTTCTTAAAAATTTTTTTTTTTAATGCGGTGCAGTTTAATTCCAAAAAAGAGCAGACTTGCTTCGCAAGCAGTATCAATGTGCCACACATGATAAAGATAACCCTTTTTTGGTATGAAGGAAAAGAACCTGCTTCATTGGCAGTCTCCAGTCCCAACTGAACTGTGTAGCTGACGGTTTGGTGTTGGATCAGTCAGTTCAGGATTCTTTCTTTCTTTTTCAGAGGGATGGTTGCTTCCAGTTGGGAATGATTTTCCTGGGGACGAGTCAGGTTTCATGATGGAATATTGAATGATTTTTCTTTATTTTCTTTCTTGGTTTACAGCTCCAAGGTATAGTGAGGCTTCTGCTTTTGCGACAAATTGCCCCCACCACTAAGGTAGCCACATTCCGACTTCGGGGATGTCTACATGTGCAGTAGTGACGTACATTGTGGTTATTTTGGGCAGGTGGAGACCAAAGTCAAGGTTGTGGATGACAACATCAACGCTGGCAATGCTTTGTCCGTTGCAGGCTATGATGTGAAGGTCAGTGTGTGTGTGTGTGTGTGTTAGTGTGTGTGTGTGTTTGTGTGTGTGTGTGTGTTTGTTAGTGTGTGTGTGTTTGTGTGTTAGTGTGTGTGTGTGTTAGTGTGTGTGTGTGTGTGTTAGTGTGTGTGTGTGTGTGTGTGCATTTTACGTCTGTTCACTTAAGTGATATTAGATGAGTGTGTGTTAGTGTGTGTGTGTTAGTGTGTGTGTGTTAGTGTGTGAGTGTGTGTGTGTTAGTGTGTATGTGTTTGTGTGTGTTAATGTGTTGTTGTTGTTCTTCGATTTTACGTCTGTTCACTCTCAGTGATATTCTATCTATCTATCTATCTGTCCCGTAGTCTGACGACCGTGGGGGCACCCTCAAAGACTCAACAACCAGTTCCCTCCATTCCTCTCTCTGTTCTGCCTTTCTCAGGGTTTTGTTGAGTTCTAGGCCTGTCCATTCGCTGATGTTATCCTCCCAGCTCTTCCTTGGTCTGCCTCTTCTTCTTCCTCCTTGGACAGTGCCTTGCAAAACTGTCTTTGTAATTCCTTGGGATCTTGTGTGACATGCCCATACCATTTAAGTTTACGCTTTTTCCGATCGTTAGAAGGTTCTCATGGGTCCAATGGTTTGCTGGATTCTGTTATGCACGCTTTCGTTGCTTATGTGGTCTTTGTTAGGAGATGCCAAGGAGTCTCCGAAAGCATCTCATCTCCACTGCCTGTACTCTTCTCTCCAAATCTGCAGTCAGGGTCCATGATTCACAGGCATACAGAAATATGGATATGACAAGGGAGCGCATTAGTCTGATCTTGGAGTAAGTGAGATATTCTTATCTCTCCAGATGGTGTTTAGTTTTGACAAAGCTGTTATTGTCTGTGCAGTCCTGCATACTACTTCTGGCTTGGATCCCTGGTCTGATACAATGGCTCCCAGGTACTTGAAGCTTTGAACTGTTTCAGCTTCTGGTCATTAACCTGATATCAGTGCTAATGCCGTTGGTGTTATTAGTCATCAGTTTGGTCTTCTCTGCACTGATTTCCATGCCGTATGTTTTGGAGGCCTTATCCAAGTGTTCTGTTAGGCGTGCAAGCTCTTTTTCTGATCCTGCTATTCCATCAATGTCATCTGCGAAGCGGAGGTTTGTGATCGTTCTGCCACCAATGCTGACTGATCCTTCATGATGTTCCAGTGCATCAGCCATGATTCTCTCAAGGAAGATGTTGAAAAGAGTGGGTGAGAGTAGACAGCCCTGCCTTACTCCAACTGTTGTTCGAAACCATTCTCCATGTTGTTGTTGTTGTAGGACACTGCACTGGTGGCCTCGCTGTACAGCTGTTTGATGACTCTGATCAGGTTTGCATTGATGCTGTACAAATTCATGGTTGCCCACAAAGCTGCATGCCACACCCTGTCAAATGCTTCTTAAAATCGATAAATACGTGGGTAAAGGTCTTGTTGATGTTGAAGGTTACCGCTCACATAGTATTCTGAGGTTGAATATCTGTTCTGTTGTGCTGCGCCCTGCTCTGAAAACCTGCTTGTTCCTCAGCAATGATGGTCTCTGCTTGTGGCTTCAGTCTATTCAATATTATCTGCAGCATGACCTTGCTTGGGTGACATATGAGGCTGATTGTGCGGTAATTATGGCATTGTTGTAGATTTCCTTTCTTGAGGAGGGTGATGATGAGTGACTGTGTCCATGGTGTTGGCCATTTTCCTGTCTGCCAGATCTTGTTGCAGATTCTTAGTAGGGCGCTGATCATGGCTTCCCCTCCAGCTTGGACCAACTCAGCTGGAATGTTGTCAGCCCCTGCTGACTTTCCCTTTTTCAGCTATCTGACTGCTGTTTCCATTCTTCTCGGAGGATAGGGTGAGTGTCTGTGTCTTTGCTTGCGGGTACATTAAGGACTTCTGGATCTCCTGCGGTTCTATAGTTATACAGGTCGGAGCAGTATTCTGTCCATCTGTTCAGAATATCCTGGTCGTCAGTGAGACACTTCCCATTTTTGTCTTGGATTGTTAAACTTTTCCTGTTTTGTGCTAGTCAGGTCTTTCACCAGCTGATATGCTTTCTTGCTATTGTTTTTCTTGATGTTCTCTTCAATGTCTTGGCACTGTTCACCGATCCATTTCTCTTTTGCCTCCGTCATGGACTTCCTGATTCTTTTGTTGACTGCCCTATATTGTTCTGCTCTTTCTTTTGTTTCATTTTTCTTTTTCTTCAACTCTCTACGCTTGTCGCATAGTTGTAGGATGTTAGGTGTGACCCATGGTTTTTTGACTGGTCGGTGTTTGCCAAGAAGCTCGTTTGCTGTTTCAGTCACCGCTGTATTGAAACTATTTGTCAGTGTATCTATGTCTGAGTCTATCACAGTGAGTGCTGCAAACTTTCCACCTATCCTTGCTTGAAAAAATTTCTAATACCTTGGGTCCTTCAGCTTCTCGAGGTCAAATTTGATCCTGATGTTGTTCCGCTTGTGGATTTTCTTTAGACGTAGTCGGAAAGTCATCATCACAAGATCATGATCACTCCCTATGTCTGCTCCTGGAAAACTTCGTGTTGTGCGATGTTAACGCTAGACTGAAACCGTCTTTTCACCATGATGTAATCTATTTGGTTGTGGTGTTCTCCATTTGGGCTATGCCATGTCATTTTCTGGTATTTCTTGTGTGGGCCAAGTGTATTCACTAGCTGGAGGTGGTTGTTACTGGCAACTCCAGGAGTCTCAAGCCTCTTTCATTTGATTGGTTATTGCAATGTGGCCCACAAACGCCCTCCCAGTCTTTCCATGCATCTTCTCCTACCTTGGCGTTCCAGTCGCCTTGCACAACGGGATGTCTTTCTGGGCGTTTGATTCAGAACCTCTTGTAGCTGGTCATAAAATTCTTCTACGGCTTCATCTGTGCAGTCTGATGTAGGGGCGTATGCCTGTACTACAGTTATGTTAAAGGGGGTTGCTCTCAGGCGGATGGTAATAAGTCTGCTGGACACAGGCTGACAGCTCATGACGGTGTTCACGGTGTCTTTGTGAACGAGAAACCCCACGCTGTGTTCATGTTTATCCTGTTTTCCACTGTAGTATAATTTGTGGTCTTCCTGGGTCATTGTTTCTCCCATGTTTTTCCACCTGACTTCGCAGAGCCCAAGGATGTGCCATTGATATCTGGACATCTCATGTGTCAGTTCTTCCACTTTGCCTGCAGCGATAGTGATATTAGACGAGAAAAAAAACCAAACACATATATACAAGGGTGTATGAGTATTGAGGTGGTGGTGGAGGCCCTACTGAAAAAAGCGAAGGGGGAAAAGTAGTCTAATCATGAAAAGAAACCGCACAAAGCAAAAGATACAATATAAAAAATAAAAAAAAATTAAAAACCGAAACAAAAACATAAAAAGTGATTAACGTTAATGAAACTATAACAAATGTCCTATAGGACTCTGCCAGAGACCTTTTGCAATATCAAATGCCAAATTCAAGTTATTGAATATGCTTCTAAGGGAGTTTTCAGAAAATTGGGGTAAAAAAGCTTTTGTATTCTTACATTCAAATATTATATGAGTATTAGAAATATTCTCACCACACAGACATTTACTGTGTCTACTGAATTTGGTTACAAATGCATTAAGTTTTATTCTATAAAACAAACTATTCACTCTTCGTGCTGTGGAGATATTTGAGCAAGCCTTAGAATGACTCACGACTCTTGCTTTATCAGTTTTTATGACAGATCTGTTTAGAAATCTCTCTTTTAGGTGATACGTTTCTGTGACCTTTTTCCATGATGTTTGTTCTAATAAGTGGTAGCCCTCTTGTAATGATAAGGCACGTGCAATGTTGCTGATTTCCGTTCATGCTTTGCACCTCTTTTAGCAGCTCTATCAGCCCACTCATTTGGAAAGAATCCACTGTGTGAAGGCACCCAACAGAAAGTGACATTTGTGCCTTTTAAGGTTAAAAGGTGTATGACATGATTAATCTCTAATGCAATGTTTGAAGTTGTCTTGTACCACAAGGATTTTAAAGCATACAAAACCGATTGTGTTAATGTGTGTGTGCTAGTGTGTGTGTGTGTTAGTGTGTGTGTATGTTTTAGTGTGTGTGTGTGTTAGTATTGTTTATGTGTACACACTTGAGAGTGTGTGTATGTGTGTGTGTGTGCATGCATGGAATGCATGCATGCATGGACATGTGCCTTGTGTGAGAGAGAGTGAGAGAGAGAGATACTGTGTGTGTATTTATTTTATTTTTATTGAAAAATTTTTTACTCTTTTATTATTTCGAGGATAATGTGTGTATGTGTGTGTGTGTGTGTGTGTGTGTGTGTGTTAGTGTGTGTTGTGTTTGTGTGTGTGTGTGTGTGTTAGTGTGTGTGTTAGTGTGTTAGTGTGTGTGTGTGTTAGTGTGTGTGTGTGTGTTTTAGTGTTTGTGTGTGTTTGTTAGTATTGTTTATGTGTACACACTTGAGAGTGTGTGTGTGTGTGTGTGTGTGTGTGTGTGTGTGTGTGTGTGTGTGTGTGCATGCATGGAATGCATGCATGCATGGACATGTGCCTTGTGTGAGAGAGAGTGAGACAGAGCGAGAGAGATACTGTGTGTGTGTATTTATTTAAACAATTTTTATTTCATTTTACTCTTTTATATCTTTTATTTTGAGGATAATGTGTGTGTGTGTGTCTGTCTCACAGGGCCAGGTGTTCAGTGAAGGTGAACCCATGAAAGGTGTGAACTTCATTCTCTTCCACCAGTCAGGAAAAAAGCAGGTACATCTAACGCCCTGTCTGTCTGTCTGTCTGTCTGTCTGTCTGTCTGTCCTTTTGCCTGTCTGTGTGTGTGTCTGTCTGCCTTTCTGTGTGTCTGTCTTTCTGCCCTCTGCCTGTCTGCCTGCATTTGTGTGTCATAGTGTGTACTGTCTTTTGTTATTTCTGTTGACATTTATAAAACAATAATGAAGGTTTTCATTTCCCCAGGAAAGTGTCACAATGAGTGGAGTAGTCTGTATGCGTTACACCTTAGGCCGGTTTGATGTCACTAAGGCCATGACAGCTAGGCCGGTTTGATGTCACTAAGGCCATGACAGCTAGGCCGGTTTGATGTCACTAAGGCCATGACAGCTAGGCCGGTTTGATGTCACTAAGGCCATGACAGCTAGGCCGGTTTGATGTCACTAAGGCCATGACAGCTAGGACGGTTTGATGTCACTAAGGCCATGACAGCTAGGCCGGTTTGATGTCACTAAGGCCATGACAGCTAGGCCAGTGTGATGTCACTAAGGCCATGACAGCTAGGCCGGTGTGATGTCACTAACACCATACTATCTTAAGATTGCCTTAAAAAACTGCAGTTACAAAGATGATGAAGTGTACCCACTACAGTGGATGATCCTGTCATCATGTTGAACACAAACGTGAGTTGTTGGCAGGGCTGCAACGCTGTCCCCATGACAGTTTTCCCTCTGATAGTACAGTTTATCCTCTGATAGTACAGTTTATCCTCTGATAGTACAGTTTATCCTCTGATAGTACAGTTTATCCTCTGATAGTACAGTTTTCCCTCTGATAGTACAGCTTATCCTCTGATAGTACAGCTTTCCCTCTGATAGTACAGTTTATCCTCTGATATCCTCTGATAGTACAGTTTATCCTCTGATAGTACAGTTTATCCTCTGATAGTACAGTTTTCCCTCTGATAGTACAGTTTTCCCTCTGATAGTACAGTTTATCCTCTGATAGTACAGTTTTCCCTCTGATAGTACAGTTTTCCCTCTGATAGTACAGTTTTCCCTCTGATAGTACAGTTTTCCCTCTGATAGTACAGTTTTCCCTCTGGTAGTACAGTTTATCCTCTGGTAGTACAGTTTATCCTCTGGTAGTACAGTTTTCCCTCTGGTAGTACAGTTTTCCCTCTGATAGTACAGTTTTCCCTCTGATAGTACAGTTTATCCTCTGATAGTACAGTTTTCCCTCTGATAGTACAGTTTTCCCTCTGATAGTACAGTTTTCCCTCTGATAGTACAGTTTTCCCTCTGATAGTACAGTTTATCCTCTGATAGTACAGTTTATCCTCTGGTAGTACAGTTTTCCCTCTGGTAGTACAGTTTTCCCTCTGGTAGTACAGTTTTCCCTCTGGTAGTACAGTTTTCCCTCTGATAGTACAGTTTATCCTCTGATAGTACAGTTTACCCTCTGATAGTACAGTTTACCCTCTGATAGTACAGTTTTCCCCTCTGATAGTACAGTTTTCCCTCTGATAGTACAGTTTATCCTCTGATAGTACAGTTTTCCCTCTGATAGTACAGTTTTCCCTCTGATAGTACAGTTTATCCTCTGATAGTACAGTTTATCCTCTGATAGTACAGTTTATCCTCTGATAGTACAGTTTATCCTCTGATAGTAAGACAGTACTGCTTTTCTCAGACTGGCCTGGCCTCAGGCAGTCAACAGAAGTTCACTAACTCAACTGCAGGAGCCAATCAGCCCACACAGACTTCTCCACAGGCTGGACATTTTCACATCCCCAGGCTGCCAGTGGCTTGTTCTTGCATGAAAGATGGATGGGTTTTAGCCGAGTGCATTGCCATCTTGATGATACTCCCCCGTGGGGATGCCGGGGGCCTGTCAGTAGAAACAGCATCCCCACCTTCTGCAGATTCTGTGCTAGGAATTCCTCTTTTCTCTCCCTCTCTTTGTTTCTGCCTTGTTCCTTTTCTTCCTGCCATCACCTCCTTCTTGTCTGTTTTCTGCCTTCTTGGTCCATTCTCCTGCCTTTTTTCCAGAAAGTCTTCAAAGATAACTATTCTCTACCATGCTGAAGTGGGATGCGCTGGGCCTGACTTGTCAGGCGCTTAACAGCAGCACAATTCATTTTCACTCAAGTGACAGACAAGGGTAGTGGTTGTCCAAGGTTTAGACGACGACGAAGAAGAAGAATCTTGACGATATGCATTGATTATTGTTCACTAGAATAAATGATGATTATTGTTGTTATCACTGACAGTTTGCTGTTACTCTGTGTCGAACAGGCTGTCAGTGGCTGTGACAAAGCTTTGCCGAAGGGTTTCCGAGCGACTTCCCAGCAGCCCCTGTGTCATGTGACCTCCCAGTCAGACGGCTCGTTTGTCTTCACGACTGTTCCCACGGGCCTGTATTACCTGGTAAGCTGTCTTGGGTTTTTCGTTTGGTTTGTTTACGACGTGATGTGTCGGGTGTTTAGATGCCTTTCTTTCTCTGTGGTGAGTTGGCGTGAGGTCTTTGGTTCGTTTGCATGCTTTGTTTTGTTGCTGCTGCCTTGTGTATCGGTAATCACAAGTTTTGTGTTCTGTGGTGAGTTGGGAGATTTGTCCTTTTGTTTCTTTCTTTTTTTCCCATTTTTTGCTTTTGTTTATTGTTGTATGTATCAATCTTCAGAAGACTGTGTTTTTCTGGAAAAGTGTTATTGTGTCTACTGCAGGTTTGTTGTTGTTGTGATGTTGCTTGTTTGTTGCTTTCACATGCTTTTCCTTTGTTTTGTTTTGTTTTTTCTTTTGTTTTAATGTGGTTTTCTTGTTGTTGCTCCTTAACTACATCTCCAAAGTTGGCCAATGGAGAGAGTTTTGCACATGCCATTGTTTTGGGCCCACCAGTAAGGTAGCTGCATTCTGACTCCAGGGAGTTTAATGTGTTTCCATCTGGTCCTGTTTGCCTGACCAGCATATCTGTCTTCTTCTTCTTCTTCTTCTTCTTCTTCTTCTTCTTCTTCCTTTTTTGTCATGTTTCTCCCAGGGGAGGTTTGACATTGATGAGCCTTCTCCATCTCTCTCTGTTTTGAGCTTCCTCCTTATTTATGCCCCTTTCTCTAAGATCATCTGCAATACAGGCAGCCCAGGTCTTGCTAGGTCTTTCCTTTGGTCTCTTTCCATCCACTACGAAGTTCATTGCTCTTTTTATGGTGTGGTGGTCTGCTTTCCGTTGAATGTGCGCAAACCAGCGCAGTCTATTGGTACTAGCTACAGACTTCAGATCATCAACTTTGCACATTCTCCATAGTTCTTCATTCGTGATTCTGTCTTCCCATTTGATCTTTGTCATGTAGCGTAGCATTCATTTTTCACAGCTTTTCAACAAACGTTCAACGGTTTTTGTGAAAATCCACATCTCCGAACCATACAGGAGAACAGGTCTGATGCAGGCCTTATATATCAGACAGCGTCTCTCCAGTGGGATTTTCTGATTTCCGAGCAGACTTGCCAATTCTTTCCATTTCTTCCAAGCACTCGCAATCCTGATTCTGACAGCTAACTCAGATTTTGCTTCACAGCTCATCATCTCTCCCAGGTATCTCAGTCTGTGCTTATCAATTACAGCCCACAGGAATGACAAAGAACAGCAGCTCACCACACCTTCCTCAGGCTTGACCAGTTTCAGAATGATGTTCCCTGTAGTTGTACCGAGTTTTGCTCACAGAACGATGCAGTGGTAGGCATGGTGATAATCATGTGTGTGGGAATGCCAGAGTGGACAGCGCAACGGCCCTGACACAAGGAACTAAGAGGTCCAGGGCTGGTTGCACCGGTTATTCAGTGATCATTGTCACTGACAGTCTGTCTTATGAGGTTGTGGCAGTGACGTCACTGTGTGGTTGTGGTGGCAGTAGCGTCACTGTGTGGTGGTTGTGACAGTGACATCACTGTGTGGTGGTTGTGGTGACAGTGACGTCACTGTGTGGTGGTTGTGACAGTGGTGTCACTGTGTGGTGGTTGTGGTGACAGTGACGTCACTGTGTGGTGGTTGTGGTGACAGTGACATCACTGTGTGGTGGTTGTGGTGACAGTAACGTCACTGTGTGGTGGTTGTGACAGTGGTGTCACTGTGTGGTGGTTGTGGTGACAGTGACGTCACTGTGTGGTGGTTGTGGTGACAGTGACATCACTGTGTGGTGGTTGTGGTGACAGTAACGTCACTGTGTGGTTGTGGTGACAGTGACGTCACTGTGTGGTTGTGGTTGTGACAGTAACGTCACTGTGTGGTTGTGGTGACAGTGACGTCACTGTGTGGTGGTTGTGACAGTGGTGTCACTGTGTGGTGGTTGTGGTGACAGTGACGTCACTGTGTGGTGGTTGTGGTGACAGTGACATCACTGTGTGGTGGTTGTGGTGACAGTAACGTCACTGTGTGTGGTTGTGGTGGCAGTAACATCACTGTGTGGTTGTGGTGACAGTAACGTCACTGTGTGTGGTTGTGGTGGCAGTAACATCACTGTGTGGTGGTTGTGACAGTGACATCACTGTGTGGTGGTTGTGGTGACAGTAACGTCACTGTGTGTGGTTGTGGTGGCAGTAACATCACTGTGTGGTGGTTGTGACAGTGACATCACTGTGTGGTGGTTGTGGTGACAGTGACGTCACTGTGTGGTGGTTGTGGTGGCAGAACATCACTGTGTGTGGTTGTGGTGGCAGTAACATCACTGGTGGTGGTTGTGGTGACAGTAACGTCACTGTTGGTGGTTGTGGTGACAGTAACGTCACTGTGTGGTGGTTGTGACAGTGACGTCACTGTGTGGTGGTTGTGACAGTGACGTCACTGTGTGGTGGTTGTGGTGACAGTAACGTCACTGTGTGTGGTTGTGACAGTGACATCACTGTGTGGTGGTTGTGACAGTGACGTCACTGTGTGGTGGTTGTGGTGACAGTAACATCACTGTGTGGTGGTTGTGACAGTGACATCACTGTGTGGTGGTTGTGACAGTGACGTCACTGTGTGGTGGTTGTGACAGTGACATCACTGTGTGGTGGTTGTGACAGTGACGTCACTGTGTGGTGGTTGTGACAGTGACATCACTGTGTGGTGGTTGTGGTGACAGTAACGTCACTGTGTGTGGTTGTGACAGTGACATCACTGTGTGGTGGTTGTGATGGCAGGTTCCCTTCTACAAAGGCGAGCACATCACCTTTGACGTGGAGCCGGAGAGGCTGGATTTGGAAGTGTTGCACGACTCCGTCGCCTTTGAGGTAGGTACCTGCATGTTTGACTTGTCTCACCTGCCTGCTCCTTCTCTTCTCCGCTGTGCTTGGGAAAGAATTTGTTTTTGTTTTATCTTAGTTTGAAAATTAAGACACTGACAAAAACTCTTTTTAGTTGTTGTTCTTGTTAGAAATGGGTAGATCTTAAATGCTATACCCCCCCCCCCCCCCCCTACCTAAAAAAAAGAAAAGGTTTTGTTTCATGGGTTGCCCTTAAGCCCCCCTCCCTCCCCTTCCTTTTTATTTGTGTTTTGGTTTCTTTGATTGTTTTTTGAACACTTGCTGAGGCCAACAGTAAACTGGTGTTACGCTTTGAAAAGTTACATGTATAGATTGAGATTGTCTTCAATTGTGACATGCTCTTAACTAGATAACTGCCTGTACTCTTCACTGAAGGAGAAACACACACACACGCATGCAAACATGCACGCACACACACACGCGCACACACACACACCCATCCTTCGGATGAGACTATAAGCCGAGGCCCCGTGTGCGAACGCATGCAGAACATCTTGCGCACGCGTTAAATCCTGTTCCGCTTTTCGAAAGAGTAGGCCATTGTGTGCCAGTGGGAACAGATGACAAAATTTACAAAACCGCGCACACACACGGGGACTGGATGTAAAAAAGCACGTGAGTGCTTATTCCATTATCCTCGATATAAAAGAATAAATAAATAAAATAAATAAATAAATGTATGCATGCACGCACGCACACACGCACGCACAGAGCTCTCTGTCTCTCTGTCTCACTCAAACAGAGTGGTGTGTGTGTGTTTGTTGAGTTGATGTTTTTTTTGACCTACAATGTGGATTTTTTTTTTTTTTTTGCAGAAAAACTTTGAGGTGGCTGGTTTTTCTGTCAGTGGACGCGTGGTGGAGAGTCAGAAGGTAAGGGTGACAGTAACTTGCCCTTGGCAGTATGATTAGAGGTAAGTGTGACAGTAACTTGCCCTTGGCAGTATGATTAGAGGTAAGG
Organism: Rapana venosa; assembly: GCA_028751875.1. Taxonomy (NCBI): domain Eukaryota; kingdom Metazoa; phylum Mollusca; class Gastropoda; order Neogastropoda; family Muricidae; genus Rapana; species Rapana venosa. Next base: position 800,380 of record CM054154.1, on the reverse strand, counting down.
GTGACAGTAACTTGCCCTTGGCAATATGATTAGAGGTAAGGGTGACAGTAACTTGCCCTTGGCAATATGGTTAGAGGTAAGTGTGACAGTAACTTGCCCTTGGCAGTATGATTAGAGGAAAGTGTGACAGTAACTTGCCCTTGGCAGTATGATTAGAGGTAAGTGTGACAGTAACTTGCCCTTGGCAGTATGATTAGAGGTAAGTGTGACAGTAACTTGCCCTTGGCAGTATGATTAGAGGAAAGTGTGACAGTAACTTGCCCTTGGCAGTATGATTAGAGGTAAGGGTGACAGTAACTTGCCCGTGGCAATATGCTTAGAGGAATGGGTGACAGTAACTTGCCCTTGGCAATATGGTTAGAGGTAAGTGTGACAGTAACTTGCTCTTGGCAGTATGGTTAGAGGTAAGTGTGACAGTAACTTGCTCTTGTGAATCACTGAATGACATTTGCAATAACATGCATGTATGAATTTAGTTTATAATGTAGGAAAGATTAATTTTTACGTCTGCTTGAGATAACGACCTCTGCATGTGTGTGTTTGTGTGTGTAAGTGTGTGTGTGTGTGTGTGTAAGTGTGTGTATGTAAGTGTGTGTGTGTGTAAGTGTGTGTGTGTGTGTGTGGTGTGTGTATGTTTAAGTGTGAGTGTGTGTGTATATGAATGTGTGTGTAAGTGTGTGTGTATGTGTGTGTGTGTGTGAGTGTATGTGTATATATGTGTGTTTGTGTTCTCTGTGTGTGTGTTTGTGTGTGTGTGTGTGTGTTTCTGTGTAAGTGTATGTGTTTCTCTGTGTGTGTGTGTTTCTGTGTGTGTGTATGGATGTGTGTTTCTGTGTGTGTGTGTGTGTGTGTGTGGAAAGATGACAGGGAGAAAGGAAGGATGACAGAGGTGAGGGAGGGGGAAATGAGTCTTATATAATATATATATATATATATATATATATATATATATATATATATATATATATATATATATGTGTGTGTGTGTGCACTGTAGCTGAGTGAGTAGTGATAGGTGGTGTGGTGGTGTGAGCACAAAAGCTGAACTGTGTTCCACACTGCTGTATCATGTATGGTCTACAACACAAAGAATATCCCTCATTCTCAGGGTTCATCAGCTAACTTTGCTCCCCTGTGGGGATGCTGGGGGAGGGGGGGGGGGGGGGCTGTCAGTTTAAACAACTTCCCCACTTTCTGGACATTCTGTGCTAGGAATTCCCTCTTTTCTACCACTCTCTTCATTTCTGCCTTGTTCCTTTTCTTCCTGTCACCTCCTTCTTGTCTATTTTCTGCCTTCTTGGTCCATTCTCCTGCCTGGTTTTTCTCAGAAAGACTTAAAGATAACAATTATCTCCCATGCCGAAGTCGGCTGCGCTGGGCCTGACTTGTCAGGTGCTTAACAGCAGCACAATGAATGTTCCCTCATATGACAGACAATAATAATAATAATAATAATAATGTACAGAATTTATATAGCGCTGAATCTTGTAAAGCAACAAATCAAAGCGCTCGGATGATTTTTTTTTAAAATGCGTGCGTATGCAGTTTTTTAAAATGTTGTCATCTGTTCCCACCGGCACATAATGGCCTACTCTTTCGAACAGCGGAACAGGATTTAACGTGTGCGCAAGATGCTCTGTATGCGTTCGCACACGGGGCCTCGGTTTATAGTCTCATCTGAAGGACTTTGATAGTTACTCTCTGAGCATTCCAGGAAGAAGATGAAGAAGAAGAAGAGGAAGAAGAACGCTAAAGTTACACATCCCGCACAGACAGTTGATGATGCTTAAATTCAGATAGAAGGAATCGTTGCACGTGCTTTTCGAAATGCGGTCCCTCCCTTGACACTATTCTTGCCTGGGTCGCACACACACACGTTGTCACTTGCACTGGGTGTTTGCCAGGGGGTGGGCATTGCCAAGGCGACGGTCTTGATCAACGGGGTGGCCACCACCCTGACGGACGGCAGCGGCACCTACCACCTGGAGAACATGAAGACCGGCACCTACTCCCTCAGCGTCACGGCCGACAACATTTTCTTCCCCGAAAGCTCGGTGAAGATCACACCAAACACGCCACAGCTGCCCGATATCGTGGCCACGGAGTGAGTTCGGGGGGGGGGGATGGATGGGGAGAAGGTGAAAGGATAAAGGTAAAGGGGGTCAGGGAGGGTAGGTGGTGGGACTGTGCGATGAATGGTCAAAACTATTGTGGGGTTCATGATATCATGTATGTGACCTTCCACCACAAAATGAGGTGCATTTCACCCGAACCACTTTTCTGCTCGGAGCCTGTTTCAGGCAGGTGGGGGTCAGGGTGTTGATGTTGAGATTGGGATGGATTATCAAACTGTAAGCTTTCTGCTACCTTGTACTGAAGTATCGAGGTGTACTTTAGTTTCCTTCTGGTTTAAAATGACATCCTGACCATCTGCTATGATGCAACACTGGTCCAGTTCTCATGTTGTCACTTCCTGCAGTCTAGCGTATCCATTTGTTATCACTTTTCCTACAATTGTACGATTTTCAGTCTTGGTTTGTTTGGGCATTTTTTAGCCGAAGAGCTTTTTCTTTGATTTCATTGCATTGTATGTGATAAGGTTAATGATTAGAAGTGGACCTCCAGTACCACCTGACTCATTGTGTGGGGGACAATTTACTTCAGTAGCAGACAGAAGGAAAAGACAAGAAAAGCAAGGCAGTGTTCACTTATGGGTGAAAGAGCTCAGCAGGTGGGTGAAAGACGTGAAGTACAGGATCTTTAACGTGCATATCTGATTTTCTCTGTGTGTATATATATACAAATGGTATTAAGGCTCTGGCAGGTCTGCCCCTTGGAGATCGTCAAAATCATAAAAAAACACCCACCCTTCATTTACCAGACACCGCCAAGATTGGAACCCAGGACTTCATGGACTCGTGGGATTGAAGTGGAACTGTCTTACCCACTCGGCTGTAGTGGCCATCACAGATATGTTTGAGTTCATCAAGAAGTGGTTTTTGTTGTTGTTTTTTTCCCCAGCTTCAACGTGTGTGGCAAGGTCACCATCGACCGTATCCCAGAAAGCCTTGGGGCCGTGACCAGCCAGCGTCGCATCATTTACAGCCCGGAGGGCAAGGGGTCAGAGGCCATCTCCAAGCTGACGGATGCCGAGGGCAGGTTCTGTGTCAAGGTCAAGCCAGGCAAATACATCTTTAATGTGAGTGGTTAGGCTGCAAGGCCTGCTTTGCTGGCTGATGAATGGTGTGATGGGGAGGGGTAGGACATGGTGGTGTGATGGGGAGGGGTAGGACATCGTGGTGTGATGGGGAGGGGTAGGACATAGTGGTGTGATGGGGGTAGGACATAGTGGTGTGATGGGGAGGGGTAGGACATGGTGGTGTGATGGGGTAGGACATAGTGGTGTGATGGGGAGGGGTAGGACATAGTGGTGTGATGGGGAGGGGTAGGACATAGTGGTGTGATGGGGAGGGGTAGGACATAGTGGTGTGATGGGGAGGGGTAGGACATGGTGGTGTGATGGGGAGGGGTAGGACAGTGTGGTGTGATGGGGGTAGGACATAGTGGTGTGATGGGGAGGGTAGGACATGGTGTGTGATGGGTAAGGGTATGGAGGTGGTTGGTGTTGGGGAGGGGTAGGACATGGTGGTGTGATGGGGATGGGTAGGACATAGTGGTGTGATGGGGAGGGGTAGGAACTATGTGGTGTGATGGGGAGGGGTAGGACTAGTGGTGTGATGGGGAGGGTAGGACATAGTGGTGTGATGGGGAGGGTAGGACATAGTGGTGTGATGGGGAGGGTAGGACATGGTGGTGTGATGGGGAGGGGTAGGACATGTGGTGTGTATGGGGAGGGTAGGACATAGTGGTGTGATGGGGAGGGGTTAGGACATGGTGTGTGATGGGGAGGGGTAGGACATAGTGGTGTGATGGGGGGGTAGGACATAGTGGTGTGATGGGAGGGTAGGACTGGTGGTGTGATGGGGAGGGGTAGGACATAGTGGTGTGATGGGGAGGGGTAGGACATAGTGGTGTGATGGGAGGGGTAGGACTAGTGGTGTGTGGGGAGGGGTAGGACATGTAGTGGTTGATGGGGAGGGGTAGGACATGTATGGTGTGATGGGGGTAGGACATGGTGGTGTGATTGGGGAGGGGTAGGACATAGTGGTGTGATGGGGAGGGGTAGACATAGTGGTGTGATGGGGGGGTAGGACATGTGGTGTGATGGGGGGGGTAGGACATAGTGGTGTGATGGGGAGGGGTAGGACATAGTGGTGTGATGGGGGGGTGACATAGTGGTGTGATGGGGGGAGGGGTAGGACATAGTGTTGTGATGGGTAGGGGTAGGACATAGTGGTGTGATGGGGAGGGGTAGGACATGTGGTGTGATGGGAGGGGTAGGACATAGTGGTGTGATGGGGAGGGGTAGGACATAGTGGTGTGATGGGGAGGGGTAGGACATAGTGGTGTTGATGGGGAGGGGTAGGACATATAGTGGTGTGATGGGGAGGGGTAGGACATAGTGGTGTGATGGGGAGGGTAGGACATAGTGTGTGATGGGGATGGGTAGGACATAGTGGTGTGATGGGGAGGGGTAGGACATAGTGGTGTGATGGGGAGGGGTAGGACATGGTGGTGTGATGGGGAGGGGTAGGACATAGTGGTGTGATGGGGAGGGGTAGGACATAGTGGTGTGATGGGGAGGGGTAGGACATAGTGGTGTGATGGGGAGGGGTAGGACATGGTGGTGTGATGGGGAGGGGTAGGACATCGTGGTGTGATGGGGAGGGGTAGGACATAGTGGTGTGATGGGGAGGGGTAGGACATGGTGGTGTGATGGGGAGGGGTAGGACATAGTGGTGTGATGGGGAGGGTTAGGACATGGTGGTGTGATGGGAGGGGTAGGAAGTAGTGGTGTGGATGGGGAGGGGTAGGACATAGTGGTGTGATGGGGAGGGGTAGGACATAGTGGTGTGATGGGAGGGGTAGGACATAGTGGTGTGATGGGGAGGGGTAGGACATAGTGGTGTGATGGGAGGGGTTAGGACATAGTGGTGTGATGGGGAGGGGTAGGACATAGTGGTGTGATGGGGAGGGGTAGGACATAGTGGTGTGATGGGGAGGGGTAGGACATAGTGGTGTGATGTGGTGGAATGGGTGAAGGGGTAGGACATAGTGGTGTGATGGGGAGGGTAGGACATAGTGGTGTGATGGGGAGGGGTAGGACATGGTGGTGTGATGGGGAGGGGTAGGACATCGTGGTGTGATGGGGAGGGGTAGGACATAGTGGTGTGATGGGGAGGGTTAGGACATAGTGGTGTGATGGGGAGGGGTAGGACGTGGTGGTGTGATGGGGAGGGGTAGGACATGGTGGTGTGATGGGGGTAGGACATGGTGGTGTGATGGGGAGGGGTAGGACATGGTGGTGTGATGGGGAGGGGTAGGACATGGTGGTGTGATGGGGTAGGACATGGTGGTGTGATGGGGGTAGGATGTGGTGTGATGGGGAGGGATAGGACGTGGTGGATGGAGATCTTGCAGGACTGGTCTGGCTGTTGTGTGTGTTTTGGGCCTGAGCAGCAGGCTCTGCATGGAAGGAGAAGAATGGTGTTGGCAGAGCTAAAACATCCTCCAGGTATGGCTAGTGTTTAAAAAGGGTGGCAAATTCACAAAAGAAAAATGGATTCTGTGTTTGAATGATTACAAATGCCAATTTGGTACAAGCGTGTTGGGAACTTTAAAAAATCTTTCACATCATCTCCTCCTAATTACGCAGATGTGTTTGGAGCGCTGGTATCGTTTTGTCCTTGATCTTTTAGTGGTATTTTTCTTCTTTTCTTTTTTCATTATTCATTTAATTGTTATTTATTTTTTTTAAAATGTGGGCGGGATTTTTTTGCCATTGTATTTAGTTTTTTTTGTTTTTTTCCCATTGTATTTTGTTTTGCTCTTGAAGGGATTTCTTGTGTATTTGAATACAGGAGGTGTATGTATGTATGTATGTATGTATGTTAGTCCGTCGTGTTCGACGATGACCTCCCAAAACAGCAGAGGAGGCAGCTGCTGTTTCGGAAACTGTGCAGAAATTTGATGATAATGGAGATGCCTCGCCCACAGCACATCCCCACTCTCCCTCGGCCAAGTGGGCATAAGGACACCGATGTATATCTTCTTCAGGGTTGTAGCGATGAGTGTGTAGGTAGGCGTCTGTCCTTCAGCCGAGGTGCCGGACGTGTGGGCAGGTGCACGTCGGCGAGGTGGAGGTGGCGGCAGGCCTGCAGGTGGCGCCCTCTCAGCGGGCGGTGGTCATCAGCAACCGGCCGGTGATGGACGTCCACTTCTCCCAGTTCCGCGCCCAGGTGGCCGGCACCATCCACTGCATGGGTCAGTCCCCTTCCTCTTCTTCTCTCTTCTCTTCTCTCTTCTCTTCTCTTCTCCTCTTCTTCTTCTTCTTTTCTCTTCTCTTCTCTTTTCTTCTCTTTTCTTCTCTTCTCTTCTCTTCTGTCCTCTCTTCTTCTTCTCTTTTTCTTCTCTTCTCTTCTCTTCTGTCCTCTCTTCTTCTCTCTTCTCTTCTCTCTTCTCTCTTCTCTTCTCTTCTCTCTTCTCTTCTCTTCTCTTTTCTTCTCTTCTTCTTCTCTTCTGTCCTCTCTTCTCTTCTCTTTTTCTTCTCTCTTCTCTTCTCTTCTGTCCTCTCTTCTTCTCTCTTCTCTTCTCTTCTCTTCTCTCTTCTCTTCTCTTTTCTCTTCTCTTCTCTCTTTTCTTCTCTTCTCTTCTCTTCTTCCTCTCTTCTTCTCTCTTCTCTTCTCTTCTCTCTTCTCTTCTCTTCTCTTTCTCTCTTCTCTTCTCTTCTCTCTTCTCTTCTCTTCTCTTCTCTTCTCTTCTCTTCTTCTCTTTCTCTTTTCTCTTTCTCTGCTCTGCTTCTCTCTTTCTTCCTCTTCTCTCCTCTTCCCTCTCCTCTCCTCCTTCTCTCCTCTCCTCTCCTTCTCCTTCTCCTCTCCTCTCCTCTCCTCTCTTCTCTTCTCTTCTCTTCTCTTCTCTTCTCTTCTCTTCTCTTCTCTTCTCTTCTCTTCTCTTCTCTTCTCTCTCTTCTCTTCTCTTCTCTTCTCTTCTCTTCTCTTCTCTTCTCTTCTCTTCTCTTCTCTTCTCTTCTCTTCTCTTCTCTTCTCTTCTCTTCTCTTCTCTTCTCTTCTCTTCTCTTCTCTTCTTCTCTTCTCTTCTCTTCTCTTTCTTTCTTCTCTTCTCTTCTCTTCTCTTCTCTTCTCTCTCTTCTCTTCTCTTCTCTTCTCCTTCCTCTTCTCTTCTCTCCTTCCTGCCTCCTTCCTCTTGCCTCTCTCTCATCTCCTTGCCTCTCCTTCCTCTCCTTGCCCTCTCCTCTCCTTGGCTCCCTCTCCCTTTCTCTCTTCTCTCCTCTCCTCTCCTCTCCTCTCCTCTCTTCTCTTCTCTTCTCTTCTCTTCTCTTCTCGTTTCCCTGTCCTCCTTGTGAAGGTGTGGATGAGCAAGCTTGTCAGTGCAGCTTTCAGCCAGGTGGTGGGCCAAAGAGGTCAGCGGCAGAGAGTGGGACCCCTAGTGATGGGAAAGATGGGGGTTTGAGTCAGGGGTGAGAGTTCCTTTTTTCCTGGGCAGGACTGACCGCTGAGCGTTTCTGGCTGAGCCTGGCCATGTACCTGAGTGTGGTCATGTACCTGAGTGTACCTGAGTGTGGCCATGTACCTGAGCGTGGCCGTGTACCTGAGCGTGGCCATGTACCTGAGCGTGGCCATGTACCTGAGCGTGGCCATGTACCTGAGCGTGGCCATGTACCTGAGCGTGGCCATGTACCTGAGCGTGGCCATGTACCTGAGCGTGGCCATGTACCTGAGCGTGGTCATGTACCTGAGCGTGGTCATGTACCTGAGCGTGGCCATGTACCTGAGCGTGGCCATGTACCTGAGCGTGGCCATGTACCTGTGTGTGGCCATGCAGTGTTGATTCTAGAGTGCGCCCTTGCGGGATTCCTGCATTTTATAAAAAAATGCTGCAAAACCATGTGGGCAGTGCGCCCTAACCAATGCAAAAAAATCCTGGATGGCGCGTTTTTGAACAAACAGTGCGCCATGGCAACTGCCGTTGGTAGGCTATGATCTCTAGAATTAAGCACCATGAGCGCTATTAAGCCGAAGTTCTCCGATGATGGTTCTGGTTTTGACCAATCACAGAAACTGTAGTTCGTCCTCTTCAGTTCTTGTGGTGTTCATTATGTTGGTAGGCTACCCCCAGGGCCCAGCAAGCCCTCTTCATAACAAAGCAGGCTCATCCTGCTCTGTTGTCCTCTTCGATTACGTCATCTTCCAAGAGGCCTTGTACTCCAGAAACAAGTGATGTGATTGGGACAGAGATCGTTGAGGAGATAGCAGAGGCCAGGGCCCAGCAGGTTCAGAGCTGGAGATCATTGAACATGGCTATCTATCGGCTGTGTTTCAAACATGGAGAGAACAATGCATTCACTAAAGGAGATAGTGCTAATTTCAGAACAGCATTAAAGCATTGCCAATCACCAGAGGCTGTACAAAATAAAACTTCAGAAAGACTTCCATCCGTTAGGCAACTCTCTCTCTCTCTCTCTCTCTCTCTCTCTCTCTCTCTCTCTCTCTCTCTCTCTCTCTCTCTCTCTCTCTCTGTGTCTCCCTCTCTCTCCCTCTCTCTCCCTCTCTCTCTCTCTCTTCTCAATGTATGATCTGGGGGGCGGGGGAGGGGGGGGGGGAACAAGCTTTTATATATCATCTAAATCTAGATCTAGATCTCTCTCTGAATGTGGAAATACAAATTTGACCTCCTCCTCCTCCTCCTCCTCCTCCTCTCTCTCTCTCTCTCTCTGTATGATCTTTGGGTGGGGTAGGGGGTGAGAACTGAAACAAGACTTTTACATTAGCTTTAACCAATATAGATCTAGATCTATCTCGCTGAAAATGGAAATACAATTTTGATCTCTCTCTCTCTCTCTCTCTCTCTCTCTCTCTCTCTCTCTCTCTCTCTCTCTCTCTCTCTCTCTCTTTAAATAACATTCATTCAATTCTCTCTCTCTCTCTCAATGTGTGATTGGGGGGAGGGGGGGGGGGGGTGGATGGACAAGACTTTGACATTGGCTTTAACTTATCGAGACCTGGATCTATCTCTCTGAATGTGGAAATACAAATTTGGTCTCTCTCTCTCAATGTGTAAATATAAAATTGACTTTGCTCTCTCTCTCTCTCTCTCTCTCTCTCTCTCTCTCTCTCTCTCTCTCTCTCTCTCTCTCTCTCTCTCTCTCTCTCTCTCTCTCTCAGTGTACCATCTAGGTGAGAAAAAAACTTTGATATTGGCTTTTCCCTCTTGTCTCATCTAGATCTATCTCCCCAACTCTGTGGAAATACAAATTTAACTTTGATCTCTCTCCTGTGTCACAAGTGCTTACTGCATATTAACTGCAACACTTAAAGTGAATATTTAATCCTTTCTGCCTACATATCTGCTTGTTTGCTTTGTTTCTCTTCCTTGAAAAAAAATAGCAGAAACTAAGAGTACTGAGGGTACTGTAAGCAAATACTACTTGTTCCCTTTTTTATGAGGGGGGAATGCCCCCTTTTTTTCATTTTAGGGGGCCCTTGGGCCCCTTATTTTGAAATCCTAGAATCAGCACTGGTCCTGTACCCCGACACAGATTTCACATCTCTGCCTGCTTCTGTTTTCAGAAAAGTGTGGAGAACTGGACGTTGCTCTGGAGGCTGTTGGTCGCTCTGATGCCAAAGTTCTGGTCAAGGTGAAGAAGAGTGAAGTGTTTGATTTGTTGTGGTGGTGCTGGTTTGGTGAACCAACGTCTTGTTTGCGATTTATTTAGTTTCCCTCAGTGTGTGTGCGTGTGTGTGTGTGTGTGTGTGTGTGTGTGTGCGTGTGTGTGTGTGTGTGTGTGTGTGTAGTTTCTCTTAGTGTGTGTATGTGTTTTCGTGTGCATGGTCCCATTCATGCTCACTCACACATACATACATGTGTGTGTGGCTGTGTGTATAGGTGTCTTTGTCTATGCCCCTGTGAGAGAACATGACAGGTCTTTTCTTTCTAGGTATAAACAACTCAGGTTATAAAAATAATAATAATAATAATAATAAAAATAATGTATGGAATTTATATAGCGCTGAATCTTGTAAAGCAACAAATCAAAGCGCTCAGATGACTTTTTTTAAAAATAAAAATATCGAGGATAATGGAATAAGCACTCATGTGCTTTTTTACATCCAGTCCCCGTGTGTATGCGGTTTTGTCAATTTTGTCATCTGTTCCCACCGGCACACAATGGCCTATCCTATGTTTCAGGCCAAAGAGAGCGGAGAAGGATCGGCCAACTTTGTGTTTGAGCACATCCTGCCTGGAAAGTACAAAGGTTGGTGGAGGAAGCCCTGTTTCTGTCTGTCTGTCTGTCTGTCTGTCTGTCGGTCTGCAGACTGTAGTCCTACAGCCCGTTACCCTGCACCTTCTGTTTTTGTGACCACTGGTCTGACACAGTTGACTTGTTGATGTCATTTCTCCCTGCACTGTCAGCAGGGGCGAGGGCAAAACGCTGACATTTAACGCAGTGTGTCATGGGCAAGTTAACTCTGGGGGAGCCCAGCCCTATCTGTGGCGCATGTTGCATGCTTGGTATTTTGGTCATCCACACCCTCACCCACAGCTAGCCAGGCTGCTCTTCTAGTGTGCATGATGTTTGTGCACTGGACTGTGTTTGTGGTTTCATTTAAAGGACATAGTTTATTGTCTCTAAAGGATTAATATCCTCTAAAGCCGCTAGAACTTTTGAACGCCCATCACAAATCCCTGACCACACTGACCCTTCCAAACACTACAACACTGTTTTTAGTCAACTGCTCGATGAGCATGCACCTCCCACTGACCTCATTCTTCCTGATAGGCCCTGCGCCCCATGGTACACCCATGATATCCTGGTCACAAAGCACTAACGCCGACAACTAGAGCGACAATGGAGAAAAACAAAAACTGAAATAAATAAACAGCTCCTTCATAAACAAATCAACAAAGTCAAAACCTTAATCCATTCAGCAAAGACAAAGTATTACTCTGCTCAAGTTCTTGATGCTACGTCCATGAAATCTCTTTTTTCCCTCACCTCAACTCCTCGGGGATCTGCAAAGGCAAGCCCTCTGCCTACTGTCCACAGTCACTCTGAACTTCCTGCTATATTTTCTTCATTCTACGAAGTCCACAACATTCGCTCCAGAGTGGATCGGATTTCTTTCCAACCTGCGCCTCCTGATCCCCAATTCACTGGCATTCCTCTCCATTTCTTTCATCCAACAAGCGAGAAAGAAATCAAGACAATTCTGAAAGAAATGACAATAAAATCATGTGATCTCAATCCTGTACCTGCTTCTCTTCTCACTCAGTGCATTCCACAGCTTATACCCACTATCATGAAAATAGTAAACTCTTCTCTTCTTTCAGGAACTTTTCCATCAGCTCTCAAAACTGCTATAGTTACACCTCTACTCAAAAAGCACGACCTCGACTCTAACATTCTGAAGAATGATAGACCTGTACACAACCTACCGTTCATCTCTAAAGTCCTTGAAAAAGTTGTTCTGAAACAACTCAACAACCATCTTCATTCCAATAGTCTTCTTCCCCCTTTCCAGTCTGCCTATCGCACCAACCACAGCACTGAGACCACCCTAGTCCACACCTTAAACACACTTCTACATGCCTCTGACTTAGGGAAAATATCCATTCTCACTCTTCTCGACTTATCTGCAGCCTTTGACACTATAGACCATTCAATTCTTCTGTCCCGTCTCAAAAACATGTTTGGTATTAAAGACACAGCCCTCACCTGGTTCATTTCATCAGTCCCTCTATCCACTGCTGTGAAATATCTTGGGGTTGTTATTAACAACACACTCTCCATGCAAAAATTCATCACCCAGACCTGTCAGTCGTGCTACTATCAATTATGGCGTATTAGTGCAATCTGAAAGTACCTGTCCACTGATGCAACACCCAAACTAGTCGCGTCTCTCATTCTTTCACGTCTGGACTATTACAATTTTCTTCTGGCTGGTCTGCCAGCATCATCAATCCACTCCCTTCAACGCATTCAAAACTCTGCAGCTCAACTAGTCCTCAGAAAGAGAAAATCTGAGCACATAACTCCTCTCTTGCAATCTCTCCACTGGCTGCCTGTGTCACAGAGAGTAAACTATAAGATCAGTACCCTCTGTTACAACTGTCTCACAATACAGCACCCTCCTACCTCTGTGACTGTCTTCACCTATACACTCTTTCTCGTTCCCTCCGCTCTGCTGCAGATACCTTGTGCCTACGAATACCTAGATTCAACCAGTCCACTGTTGGCCGTCGCTCTTTCTCTGTTTCTGGTCCAGTGATCTGGAATGACCTCCCTCTGTCCCTTCGCCAAAAGCCTACTTATAACACTTTAAAATCCAGCCTCAAGACATATTTATTCCAAACCTGATTTTTCCCCTCTTCATTTCAAATCTATCCCTGCCTAAACAGCCGAAATCCCATCACCCTGCCAAAGTGTATAACCTGTGTGTGCGTGCGTGTACATACATTTGAATTTAACTCTGTTAATTGTTATTGGTTGTATGTAGGGGTGTGTTGAATGCAGGCACTTTGATTTCTTTTTGTAAAATATAGCGTCATATAAATTCCATTTATTATTATTAAAGGATATTAATCTCATGTGAAGGACATGGTTTCTAATCTCATGTGAAGGACATGGTTGTGGTGTGTGTTGCAGTGACCATCGTTCAGGACTCGTGGTGCTGGAAGAGCAAGACAGTAGAGGTGGAGGTGGGGGAAGGGGACGTGACTGGGGTCAGCTTCACCCACAATGGCTACATCCTCAAGTGCTCCATCTCCCACCCCATCACCCTGGTCAGTGTGGCCCAGTCAGTGTGTCAGGGCTGCTGCTGTACTCTGCAGTGAACAACGGGGGTGTTAGTTTAGCTCCGGGCTGGTCATGCTGCACAGAGCTATCATTTGTCTGTAGCTTCTGTAAAGATTGTCTGTAGCTTCTGTCAATATTGTCTGTAGGTTCTATCAAGATTGTCTGTAACGTCAGTAAAGATTGTCTGTAGGTTCTGTAAATATTGTCTGTAGGTTCTATCAATATTGTCTGTAGGTTCTGTAAATATTGTCTGTAGGTTCTGTAAATATTGTCTGTAGGTTCTATCAATATTGTCTGTAGGTTCTATCAATATTGTCTGTAGGCTCTGTAAATATTGTCTGTAGGCTCTGTAAATATTGTCTGTAGGCTCTGTAAATATTGTCTGTAGGCTCTGTAAATATTGTCTGTAGGCTCTGTAAATATTGTCTGTAGGTTCTGTAAATATTGTCTGTGTAGGTTCTGTAAATATTGTCTGTAGGTTCTGTAAGTATTGTCTGCAGTTTCTATAAATATTGACATAAAAACGAATGTGAATGGAAAATTATGACTTTTTCTGTTGTTGTTGTCTTCGATTTTACGTCTGTTCACTCTCAGTGATATTAGACGAGAAAAAAACCCCACATATATACAAGGGGTGTATGAGTATTGAGGTGGTGGTGGAGGCCCTACTGAAAAAAGCGAGGGGGGAAAAGTAGTCTAATCATGAAAAGAAACTGTGCAAAGCAAAAGATACAATAAAAAAAAAAAATTAAAAACCGAAACAAAAACATAAAAAGTGATTAACGTTAATGAAACTATAACAAATGTCCTATAAGACTATGCCAGAGACCTTTTGCAATATCAAATGCCAAATTCAAGTTATTGAATATGCTTCTAAGGGAGTTTTCAGAAAATTGGGGTAAAAAAGCTTTTGTATTCTTACATTCAAATATTATATGAGTATTAGAAATATTCTCACCACACAGACATTTACTGTGTCTACTGAATTTGGTTACGAATGCATTATGTTTTATTCTATAAAACAAACTATTCACTCTTCGTGCTGTGGAGATATTTGAGCAAGCCTTAGAATGACTCACGACTTTTTCTGTATCGAAAGTACGATGTTGGCAATTGTTGGAACAGTTGCGGTTTCTTTTAAAGAGTTTTCCATTTTGGCACAGCTGTGCTGTAAATAGCCACAAGCTTTTGGGGTGCATGCACGCGTCTGTGCGGTGCATTTACACACCGGCAATTAGTGGAACATTATTGGTTGATGACAGTGAAAGCAGTGAGGTCAGTGATTCTTTATTTTGATCACACGGTTTCCCCTGATTGTGCCCAAGCCAGTGGAGATCAGCAGGGACCAAAACAAACAAAAACAACCCTGAAAAATCCCCAGTATAAACATGGACAACAGCTTTGACGCTCCGTGCTGTGTGTGTGTGTGTGTGTGTGTGTGTGTGTGTGTGTGTGTGTGTGTGTGTGTGTGTGTGTGTGACAGAACTTTGCCCACGAGAAGAAGGCGGGCAGCGTGGGCTCCTTCCAGCTGAACAAGGGCACCAACCGCTTCTGCCTGGCCCAGTCCGGGGTCTACCAGCTCAACCCAGACTCCTGCCACAAGTTTGAGCAGGAGGTCTACACCTACGACACGTAAGGGTCCACACTGCGCACACGCACACACGCACGCACATCCAGCGGGGCCCAGGGCCGGTCAGGAAATGAGCCAGCCAGTGTTCCTTTTCCTTCAGCCTCCATGTTTTCCACGTGCTGTCTGTCATCAGCACCAGCTGGGCTGGGCTGGATAGCAGCTGAGAGCGGCTGAAAGTAGGAGCACTGACTGCTGTGTGCACTCACATGCACCCAGAATGAGAGAGGAGAGGTGTATAGATAGGGCATCTGGTCTGAGCACTCACTTCCCCACAGCCAAGTTAAGCAGTATCGAGCGTGGTTACCACTTGGATGGGTGTTGTGTTTGCGTCCCTTGGCTTCAGTACAGTTCCCCCACTTCACCCAGCTGTAAATAGGTACCTGCCCTCTTTAGGGTCGGGGAAGGTAAAGCAGCGAGGGAGAGGAGATGGGCGCCGCCATCGATATGCTGGCCCCTGGAGAAGTTGAGGTCTCTGACGCCTGGCCCCCCTACAGGTTATGGGACAGCTGTACCGTTTTACCATGCCTTGGCCAGAGCTGCAAGGTTCACCACTGGAGATTGTGTGTGTGGGATAGGGTTTGCTGCCATGAAGGTAGCTGCATTTCCCTCAAGAACCTATGCCATGTGCAACGCTCTGAACGAATGATCATCAGAGGATGATGGAGGTGACTTTGGTAGAAGAGAAAGGAACAGAGGAATCTGCAGCATGTAAGGCCCCTTCCGTGCACAGGGAATGAGCTGGGGGGGTGGAGGGGGGGGGGGTTCTGGGTTGGTAATGATGATGATGAGGATAGTGACAGTAGAAAGAAGACATTCTCTCTCTCTCTATCTCTCTCTCTCTCTCTCTATATATATATATATATGTATGTATCTATATCTATCTATATATATACATAATTATCTTGATAAAAACCCACAATTCTGCTGGGCACCACTCCCTCCAAGCACACAGTTGAGGTAAAATAGTAAAATGGCAATAAACACACAACTGTGTTCAGCTTCATTTCTCCTTTTATTTATGACATCAGCAAGTGTTCGCTTCCATCTGAAGCTTCGTCAGGCTGACATAAATAAAAGGAGAAATGAAGCTGAACACAGTTGTGTTTTTATTGCCATTTTACTATATATATATACATATTTATATTTAAAGGAAAGAAAACAAAGACCATGGTGTGCAGTTGGCTTCTCTGACGTTTCTGTTTTGGTCAGCCTTCCTCAGAGAGCTTCTGTGAAAGACAAACACAAACACAGGCAGCTTATCTATGCTGTGAAAGACAAACACAAACACAGGCAGCTTATCTATGCTGTGAAAGACAAACACAAACACAGGCAGCTTATCTATGCTGTGAAAGACAAACACAAACACAGGCAGCTTATCTATGCTGTGAAAGACAAACACAAACACAGGCAGGTTATCTATCAGCTGCAGCAGGACTGGAAGCTGCCAAAGGCATCGCGATACATACCCAACATGGAGTGACGATATTTACTATCTCACTGGGAGCAAAAGGCATAAGAGCCCTTTGTATTTATCGTAAATGGGGAGGAGGGGGGGGGGGGGGAACCCAACTGTATGTAGCAAATGTGTCATTACTTTTGATTTGATTACTTTTAGCAAATAATATACCAATACTTTATCATAACAATGAACAGAGCAGTTCATGTAGTGCAGTTTATGTATACTCCTTTTCTGTCTGTCTGTCTGCTTTTTTTTTTCTTTGTCCCTCCTTCCCTGTCTCTTGCTTTTTCTTGCAGAGATACACCACAGTGCTGGTTTTCAATTTTATTTATTTATTTAGAGAGAGAGGGGAGGGACAATGACAATGACAAATTCTTTTATTTCGAGGATAATGAATAAGCACCCATGTGCTTTTTTACATCCAGTCCCCGCCCTTGAGAGAGAGAGAGAGAGCGAGAAGCCACAGTTACTATGACATGTATCCTCAAATAAAAAATGCTGTTGATGTTAAAAGATTCATCCATTCCTCTCAAGTTCCTGTGAACCACAATATCTATTATTTTATTTATTTATTTATTTATTCTTTTATATCGAGGATAATGGAATAAGCACTCATGTGCTTTTTTTACATCCAGTCCCCGTGTGTAGGCGGTTTTGTCACTTTTGTCATCTGTTCCCACCGGCACACAATGGCCTACTCTTCCGAAAAGCGGAACAGGATTTAACGTGTGCGCAAGATGTTCTGCATGCGTTTGAACACGGGGCCTCGGTTTATAGTCTCATCCGAAGGACTTTGACATCTCCTCCCACCCACCACCCCCCTCTACTTCCCCCTCCTATCCCACAGATCACCCCCCCCCCCCCCCCCCTCCCCCAGCTCTAAAAGCAAGCCTGGCAAGCTGCACCGGTCTAACAGTGTGACATGTGAAGCGTTCATACACGCCTCAGGTCCAACCCTGTGACCTTGACCCTGACCGCCATCCAGCACCTGGCCACAGGCACGGTGAAGACGGAGGAGCAGGTGGAGGACATCGCCGTCACCATCAGGTGAGAGCAGCGCCGCTGCTCGGCCTGGCTGGCTGTTAGCTGTTGTCTGTTGTCTGTCTGGCTGTTGTCTGTCTGTCTGGCTGTTGGCTGTCTGTTGTCCCTCTGTCTGGCTGGCTGTCTGTTGTCCCTCTGTCTGTTGTCCCTCTGTCTGTTGTCCCTCTGGCTGTTGTCCCTCTGGCTGTTGTCCCTCTGGCTGGCTGTCTGTCTGTTGTCCCTCTGTCTGTTGTCCCTCTGTCTGTCTGTTGTCCCTCTGTCTGTTGTCCCTCTGTCTGTTGTCCCCCTGTCTGTTGTCCCTCTGTCTGGCTGGCTGGCTGTCTGTCTGTTGTCCCTCTGTCTGGCTGGCTGGCTGTCTGTCTGTTGTCCCTCTGTCTGTTGTCTGGCTGGCTGGCTGTCTGTCTGTTGTCCCTCTGTCTGGCTGGCTGGCTGTCTGTCTGTTGTCCCTCTGTCTGGCTGGCTGGCTGGCTGTCTGTTGTCCCTCTGTCTGTTGTCCCTCTGTCTGTTGTCCCTCTGTCTGTTGTCCCTCTGTCTGTCTGGGTGGGTTTGTCTGTGTCTGTGTGTGTGCATGCATATGTATAATAAATCTGTGTGTGCATGTTTGCATATGTATAAATTGTGTGTGTGTGTGTGCATATTTATAAATGTGTGTGTGCTTTAATTTTTTTAATAATTTAAATTTTTAAAATTCTTTTATTTCAAGGATAATAGAATAAGCACTCATGTACTTTTTTTTCCATTCAGTCCCCGTGTGTATGCAGTTTTGTAATGTTGTCATCTGTTCCCACTGGCACATAATAGCCTACTCTTCAAAAAAATCGAATGGGTTTTAACATGTGTGCAAGATGGTCTGTGTGCGTTCGCACACAGGATCTCGGTTTATAGTCTCATCCGAAGGACTTTTGGGGAGAGTGGAGTCGGCACTGATGTTAACTCCAGAGGAAAAATCCTCTTGAACAAGAATCAAACCCGGGTCAGCAGATCATGAAAACGTCACTCTAACCACCAGGCTATCCTGTCCCATGTGTGTGTGTGTGGGTCAAGTCAAGTCAAGTCAATTCAATTTTTTATTTCCAGATGGTACATTGAATAAGCAATACATTTGCTTTTTTTCATCAAGCCATCTAAATCTAGGAACAAAAAACTTGATCAATATTATCCAACTACATTAATACCATAACCAATAATAATAAGACTAACTCCATAAGAAAAATAGAAACAGAGAAAAAAAAAGGAAGAAAACACACACACACACGTGACCAAAAACAGAAAACAAAAAACTCATCAATAACGAAACTGGACCCTCCCCCACCCCCTCCCGCAAACAAACAAAATATACTGCATAACTCGTACACACATACATGCGTGCACACGCACACACAAGGCAACGCAATGCAATATAAAACAACACAACCCTACCCAACACAACACGCACACATTCATACACATACTCAAGTACATACACGTGTACATTTGTACTCACTTAGATTTGGATTACAAGAAAATGAGGGGAAAAAGGAACATATCAAACAAAATATATCAGGTTACAATATTACCCGTTTCACTGGCATACTTTATAATTAATGACAACCAACACACAAAAAGTCGTGAAGCCCTCCGCCCAAAAAAAAAACCCCAACAAAAAACAAAAAAACAAAACACAAAAACAAAAGAATCAAACAAGGAAACAAACAAACAGAACAAAGCATCCCCCCAAAAAAAATTAAAAAAGGAAGAAGAAAAAAAAAACAATTAACAAAAACATCAACAAAAACCCCAAAACCCAAAAATCCCCAAATAAACTAACAAAAAGAAGAAAATACTATGCATCCATACCTAATTGCATCGATAATACTGTCAGCATTTATATCCCTCCTCTCCTCACGGCATGCATGAACATTTATTCATATGTGAAGTAGTGCTTCTCAACATTTAAAATATATATTCAATACTAATCAAACATAAAAGATCAAACAAATAATTTGATAATGATGATTATAACAAGCTGATACACCAACAACGATAATCACCCATCACCACTAAAAATAATAATACAGTAATAACAAAAAAGTAATGGAAAAAGACAAGGGGGGGGTTATCGGGTAGGAATGTAAGAAAACAAGCCAACATACAGAAAAATGAAAAGGAAAAAAATATACAAACCATAAAACTAGTGTCCATACATCTATGAATTCCTACATAATGAAAAAAAAGAAGACAAACTAAGGCCCACAACTAACTAGACTGTAAAACCAAAACAATAAAAATTATAACAGTACTAACAAACAATCCCATCACTAAGAATAACATAAACAACATCCATAACAAAATCTATTGAACTGGATATGAGAGAAGGCATTGGGAAATATAATCAAGTCACAATATCTAGTCACACGTCAACCTTTTGCTTTTCCTCCTTCCCTTGTTCCACTTCAGTTGTACAGGGGCTTGTATAAGTTATTCATAGCCTTTTATTAACATGAACAGTAGCTAAAAACAAAATGCCCCTTTATCTCCATCCACCTTTTAGACACACAAGCACGCACGCACACACACACACACACCTGCGCGCGTTCGTGCTCAGAGCATATAAGAGTGTGATATTTTGAGTCACAAGAAGTCATTGGATGTGTGTGTGTGTGCAAGCTGGTGTGAGTGGAAGACTGCAGTCCAGTCAATGAGCACTTCACCCATTGTAATGCGATGTGGGGTTGGTGGGTTGTTCAGGTCATCGGTGGAAGATACGGCCACTGTGATTGGTCCACTGTCGGTCAGCAGCGCGGGGAAGGAAGGGAAGGAGAAGCGCCCCTTCCTCTACACCTTCTCTCACTGGGCAAAGTAAGTATTTCGTCACTGCACGGCAGTCCTGTTCACCCCGCTCTGCTCTTGCCTTGTAGGAAACGATCATCAGGACACTAGCATTGTCTTCGGACTGCATGCAGTGTGGATCAGTCTTCAATTGTTTAAACATTTTTAAAAAAAGAAGAAGAAAGTCAAGCATGAAATATCCCTGAAGTCGGAATATGGCTACCTTAATGGTGGGGGGAAAAATGGTCGCATGTGGAAAATTTCAGCATTCGTGACCCTTAAGAGTTTTAGCCAAGGAAGGCAAAAAAGCAGAACCCAAACCCAAACCCATTGAAGAGGTAAGTCCAACTAGTCTGCCCCCGGCCAAAAGCTGTCGGTCATTCAAGTCAGCAGGTGCTGAAGTCTGCATGACAATGGTGGTGTGCTTTGTAACGTCATGTTGAGAGTGTCTGCAGCCAGGACAGCTCTTTGCACAACAGCTCATGTTCTGCATGGAAGGAGAACAAATCCTCAGAAGTCGGAGTATGGCTGCCTATGTCGCAAAGTACTCGAAAGCAGCCATACGTGCAAACTTCTCAGCCAGTGTGTGCTTTAGGTCTCACAGCGATTCCCAGGAGTGAGGAGGGAGACAGAGTGTGTATTCAAAATTCAAATTC
>CM054154.1:749852-774852 GCA_028751875.1 Rapana venosa | reverse complement strand
CCAAAACAATGCTAGCCAATGTTAATTCAGCCAATAGAAGTGAGGCTTGTTGCTGCATATTCAGCGCTACTAGGGTTAACTGCCCAGTGCAAGTGCACCCTATATGCCGGGGAATCCAATTCTTACGTACCACTTGCTATGTTCATATCCCTCGTACTCAGAAACTACGACATGAATATTCCTGATAGTCTACCCAATGACAGTATATATATATATATCGTAGATTACTTCGAGGCAAGCTCAAATTAGTTAGCATGAAATTTCACTGCGAATATATATTTAAAATGTAAAAAAAATCGACCATAAATACGATTTCTTCATCACCACTGTCATTCGAGTACCCCCCCCCATCTCAATAATGTCAAACATAAGTCTAGGCCAAATCTCATTCATTGGTTTTTTAAATACACGATCTCCTGAATCAAACGCGATCGTTTTCATCAATGTTAGGTAAATCTAGAGTTTTATTTGCCACTTTTTACAGCTGTGTAAAGTTATTTATGCCTTCAACAAGAAGTGTCAGCAATTTTGAACAAGAACTTCCCAAGCAGTCATGCATAAAAACACAAAATACGAGCGAAAAAACGATCGTTTTTGCCACGGTTTTTGCAGCTGGATGTTGCCAAGCAACAGGAGAGTGACCTCCATTAATTTTGGAGTTGTTTCCCTTTAACTGTAGTCAAGGAAGCAGGCTTGTTTACTTCGGTTCGACACCCCGTAAATTTTCCGAGTTGTTGGCGTATAGGGTGCACGTTTAGCCCCGGAGAATTTCCGGGGTAAGGCAGTCTAGTGGTTAAGGGAGAGAGCCCCTCTTTCCCAGCGCACGCGCACTGTGCGCATTTGAACGCTTGCCCTCACCCAGTGGTGGGGGGTGCGGAGGGGAAGGGGTTTGCCTTATGAAAAAACGGCCCCGAGTGGTGAGGATGCGAGGACAGTTTTGTCCTTCGGTAGACTGTAACACGAGGCCAGTGTGGCCAATGCGAGGAACACCTTGACAAACTTAAATCCTGTTCCGCTGTTAGAAAGAGATACAGGGATTTGATAGCCGGTGAACGATGACAAAAGTTAAAAAAATAAACAAATAAACGCATACAATCATTTAAAAATATAAGTATTCTAGCTAGCCTTCAGATGTGACTTAAGATTCAGGCTATTTATTCCAACATTGTATTAATCTTGCCTATAAGCCCTTCAGATGAGACTATAAACGAGGCTCCGTGTGCGAACGTTGCAGAACATCTTGCGACAACATTAAATACCTGTTCCGCGTTCGATAGAGTAAGGCATTGAAAGTCCGGTGGGAAAGATTGATCAAATTGTAAAACGCATACACGCATAATTAAAATTAAAAAAGTCATCGGCTTTGATTTGTTGCTTTATCAAGATCAGCTATATAATTGCTACCACATTATTGGTTAGCTGTATTATATATGGGTGTTGGTACTGTGTGGCTGCCTGTGAGAAAAGAGTTGTAGCCGGTGTTCAAGTGTAATCGTCAGGCCTCAGAGTGCTGTGCGAGTGTTACAATACAAAGGAAGAGCTTTATATGGCACAGTTTGGATTTACAGGTGAACAACTGACTGATGGCCTCTGTGGTTAGGTGAGCTGACAACAGCAAGAATGAGGTGTTGTATTTATATGAATATGATTAATAGAATGAAGTTTGTTAAATATTAACTTATAATGTATGAAAGTTTATATGCTGATTTGTAAAACAAAAGTTGAGCGCTCTATGTGAAGTTGATAAGGTTTGATTTTAATTAAGAAAGGAGTGGGGATCAAGCAAGTAAGCATCAATTTTTATTTCCAGATGGTACATGTGAAGCGTGCTTTGCTTTTTGGTGACTTGTGTGGTGTGTGGTGCTGATGTGTTGTGTGTTGGTGGTGAGGGTGTGTGTGTGCTGTGTATATGATGAAATTGTTTGTTCTGAGGAGGGAGCATATGTGTGTGTGTGAAAAAATAAATGCCAAATCCATCTTCAAACAAATCTGAGTGTGAAAATTACAAATCAATGCTCAGACAACAGTCAAACATTGTGATGTTCCCAACATCAGAATCAGACAACATCAAAGCTGTGTGTGAATGTTCCCACCATCAGGTCAGACAACATCAAAGCAGTATGTGAATGTTCCCAACATCAGGTCAGACAACATCAAAGCTGTGTGTGAATGTTCCCAACATCAGGTCAGACAACATCAAAGCTGTGTGTGAATGTTCCCAACATCAGGTCAGACAACATCAAAGCTGTGTGTGAATGTTCCCAACATCAGGTCAGACAACATCAAAGCTGTGTGTGAATGTTCCCAACATCAGGTCAGACAACATCAAAGCAGTATGTGAATGTTCCCAACATCAGGTCAGACAACATCAAAGCTGTGTGTGAATGTTCCCAACATCAGGTCAGACAACATCAAAGCTGTGTGTGAATGTTCCCAACATCAGGTCAGACAACATCAAAGCTGTGTGTGAATGTTCCCAACATCAGGTCAGACAACATCAAAGCTGTGTGTGAATGTTCCCAACATCAGGTCAGACAACATCAAAGCTGTGTGTGAATGTTCCCAACATCAGGTCAGACAACATCAAAGCTGTGTGTGACTGTTCCCAACATCAGGTCAGACAACATCAAAGCTGTGTGTGAATGTTCCCAGAGCAGATGTTGCTGCCGTAGTAACAGGGAAGGGTTTGTGGCAGGTGGTGGACAAAGGGGGACAACCCATGTCGAGTGTGTTGCTGTCGCTGAGCGGGGAGCGTCAGTATCGCAGCAACAACATCACCGGGGATTCAGGCACCCTCATCTTCACCAGTCTGGTGTGTGCAGGCTTTGGGGGTTTCTTTACTTTTCATGGTGGTGGTGGTGGTGGTGGTGGTGGTTTTGTTCTGTTTCTTCTTCTCTTTCTTCCCCTTGTCGTTGTCTTCTTCTTTGCATTCTTCACATTCTTCTTCTTTGCATTCTTCTTCTTTGCATTCTTCTTCTTTGCATTCTTCTTCTTTGCATTCTTCTCTGCATTCTTCTTCTTCTTCTTTGCATTCTTCTTTGCATTCTTCACATTCTTCTTCTTTGCATTCTTCTTCTTTGCATTCTTCTTCTTCTTGCATTCTTCTTCTTCTCGTTATCATAATTTTCATCATCAAATTGGGGATGATGATGATGATGATGATGATGGTAATATACTTTGTCATAGCAGATTTATCTTCATTTAAAAAAAAGTCAGGTGATGTGGAAAGTGGCGACGTTGAGATGTATCCAGCAGGTGGTGCAGATGCTGGCTGAGAGACTGGCCACTTGAGGGCTGCTTTCCACTGGCCAGCACGCCTGTTGTGTAGACAGGCTGTCACCACGTGTGGGGCAGTGTGGTGCTGATGTGTCTCTTGTATTATGACGCTGTAGATGCCATGAAGTTAACAGTAACTAGCATCGCGCCAGTCTGTGACAGGGGTGACGCGGAAGTATAGATTTGTTTGTAATGCACTGTATAAATGAATCGTTCATCCACTGGCTGGTTGATGGATTGACTGGGTGATTGATGGATGGATTGACTGAGTGATTGATGGGTGGATTGACTGATAGATGGATGGATTGATTGATGGATGGATTGATTGATTGACTGATTGATGGATGGATTGATTGATTGACTGACTGATGGATTGATTGATTGACTGACTGATGGATTGATGGATGGATTGATTGATTGACTGACTGATGGATTGATGGATGGATTGACTGATTGATGGATGGATAGATTGACTGATTGATGGATGGATTGACGGATGGATTGACGGATGGATTGGTGGGCTGCAGAGTCCAGGCCAGTACTTCCTGCGGCCCATGACGAAGGAGTACCAGTTTGAGCCGGCCTCCCAGACCATCCAGGTGAAGGAGGGCACCACCATCACCATCACCATCTCCGGCATCCGCGTCGCCTACAGGTCAGCACCCCCACCCCCCCCCACTCCTTGTCCAGCTCTTCTGACCGCACGCACGGATGAAGTAGAGCACGGACATACAGCTTGGTTTTGTTTTGTTTGGTTTTGTGGGGGGGAGGTTTTGTGAGAGTGTCTTGGCAGTATGAACACCTCCAGTAGGACCAGTGAAAATAAAGAGGGGCTAGGTCTCTGCACAGTTCTGTTGTCTGTCCGTGCAGTAGCCAGGAGTGGCAGTAGGAACAAAGTTTTATTCTATTCATTTATATTTTACACCACTTTAATTAACCTCTGAACTGCCCAGTGCAAGTGCACCCTATATGCCGGGGAATCAAATTCTTATGTACCACTTGCTATGTTCATATCCCTCTTACTCAGAAACTACTACCTGAATAATCCTGATAGTCTACCCAATGACAGTATATATATATATCGTAGATTGCTTGGAGGCAAGCTCAAATTGATATTTCAGTGATTTCAATGCAAAAATATATTTAAAATGTGAAAAATTGACAAAAAATACACTTTCTTCATCACCACTGTCATTCTGAGTACCCCCCATCTCAGTAACGTGAAACGTAAGTCCAGGCCAAATCTCATTCATTTTTTTTAAATGCACGATCACCTGAATTATACATGATCGTTTTCATCACTGTCGGGTAAATCTGAAGTTTTATTTGCCCCTTTTTCAGCTGTGTAAAGTTATTGATACCTTCAGCAAGAAGTGTCAGCCATTTTGAACAAGAACTACCCAAGCAGTCATGCATAAAAACACAAAATATGAGCTAAAATACGATCGTTTTAGCAACGGTTTTTGCAGCTGGATGTTGCCAAGAAACAGGAGAGTGATCTCCGCTAATTTTGGAGTTCTTTCCCTTTAACTGTAGTCAAGGAAGCTGGCTTGTTTATTTCAGTTCGACACCCCGGAAATTTTCTGGTTTGTAGGTGAATAGGGTGCACGTTTAGCCCCGGAAAATTTCCGGGGTGGGGCAGTCTAGTGTTTAAGTCACGGCAGATTTCCCTGTGGGAAATTCAGGCTGCTCTCCTCGGGAAGAGCGCGTCTCCACAAGAGACAGTGCCACCCATTTTTTAAAGGATTTTTTACTGTTGTCAAATGTAATTGTTTCCATATCACAGTGGCTTTTTTCTACAGAATTTTTGCCAGGGACAGCTCTCTTGTTGCCGTGTGTTCTTTTACGTGCGCTATATAATTATGTGTAACACATGGGACCTGGGTTTATCGTATCGTCCAAGAGACTAGCACCCAGTCCACCACTCATGGTCTAGTGGGTGGAGGAAAAGTTTGGGGCTCAAACGGGGATCGAACCACCGCTACACTTCCGACCCGGACTTTTCTCTTTCTAGGCAGGTGCGTTACCTCTAGACCACCGATCAGCCTTAGGTTGTGACACTGTGCTAGTCACATCTTGCTTTGTGCGAGGGGATAACGATGTCTTGGTTACTAATCGGTGAATGTTGTGGTGTTGTTGTTGTTGTTGTTGTTGGTGGTGGTGGTGTTGAACCTGCGCTGTCTGCGCAGCTGCTACGGCAAGGTGACCTCCCTGAACGGGGAGCCAGAACCGGGGGTGGTGGTGGAGGCCGTGGGTCAAGGTCAAGGCTGTGACCTTTACCAGGAGGAGGCCAAGACGGAGCAGGATGGAACCTACCGCATTCGCGGCCTGCAGGTAAGCCAGGTGTTTGTCTGCACTTCAGTGTAGGTTTGTAGTGGTGGCTGTAGTTGGTTGCTGTGCTGCTGTTACCCTGCTTGGTATTGAGTTGTTCACTGTATTGTTGGGTTGTTACAAGGCTCTGTGGTGTTTTATGGCATCTTGTATTGTATTGTTTATCCATTCATAGCGTAATGATGTGTATGTTGGATGTTGTTGTCTTCAATTCAGCGCTGTGTTTGTTGAAGAGCTGTGAAAACTGAATGCTACGCTACCTGACAAAGGTCAGATGGGAAGACAGGATCACGAATGAAGAATTTTGGAGAATGTGCAAAGTTGATGATCTGAAGTCTGTAGCTAGTACCAATAGACTGCGCTGGT
The DNA here is from genome assembly GCA_028751875.1 of Rapana venosa. Lineage (NCBI taxonomy): Eukaryota > Metazoa > Mollusca > Gastropoda > Neogastropoda > Muricidae > Rapana > Rapana venosa. The sequence goes on along the minus strand of CM054154.1, from coordinate 768,879 downwards.
TTGGGCACGTTCAACGGAAAGCAGACCACCACATCATAAAAAGAGCAACGAACTTCGTAGTGGATGGAAAGAGACCAAAGGGAAGACCTAGCAAAACCTGGGCTGCCTGTATTGCAGATGATCTTAGAGAAAGGGGCATAAATAAGGAGGAAGCTCAAAACAGAGAGAGATGGAGAAGGCTCATCAATGTCAAACCTCCCCTGGGAGAAACATGACAAAAAAGGAAGAAGAAGAAGAATTCAGCGCTGTGCCTACGTTAAGGGAGAGAACCCTTCTTTCCCACTGTGCAGGTTTGTATGCCTCCGTAACCCAGCAGTGGGTGATGCGCAGAGGAGGTTAGGTTACCCTGTAGCGGGTTGTCTGCAGGGAACAGGCTAGCGTCTGTTGACTATTAGTGATACTATATAGCGCTATGGTTTGGGTTTTTTTCAAGATATGGTGCTATATAAATTTCATGTATTATTATTATTATTATTATTATTATTATTATACTGGAGGAGGAAGGTGTGAGGGAAGTTAGGGGAAGAGGGTGTGGGGGTGCAGGGCCAGGAGAGTGAATAATAATAATAATAATAACAATAATTTATGGAATTTATATAGCGCTGAATCTTGTAAAGCAACAAATCAAAGCGCTCAGATGACTTTTTTTATTTTTAATCAAGGATAATGGAATAAGCACTCGTGTGCTTTTTTACATCCAGTCCCCGTGTGTATGCGGTTTTGTCAATGTCATCTGTTCCCACCGCCACACAATGGCCTACTCTTTCGAAAAGCGGAACAGGATTTAACGTGTGTGCAAGATGTTCTGCATGCGTTCGCACACGGGGCCTCGGTTTATAGTCTCATCCGAAGGATTGCAAGAGTGAAGATGGCATGTGTGTCGGTAGTCGTGAGTATTCCAAAACAAAAGGCTGTGTGTGTGTGAGCAAGGGTATGTGTGTGTGTGTGAGCAAGGGTATGTGTGTGTGTGTGTGAGCAAGGGTATGTGTGTGTGTGTGTGAGCAAGGGTATGTGTGTGTGTGTGTGAGCAAGGGTATGTGTGTGTGTGTGAGCAAGGGTATGTGTGTGTGTGAGCAAGGATATGTGTGTGTGTGTGTGAGCAAGGGTATGTGTGTGTGTGTGTGAGCAAGGATATGTGTGTGTGTGTGTGAGCAAGGGTATGTGTGTGTGTGTGAGCAAGGATATGTGTGTGTGTGTGTGAGCAAGGGTATGTGTGTGTGTGTGAGCAAGGATATGTGTGTGTGTGTGTGAGCAAGGGTATGTGTGTGTGTGTGAGCAAGGGTATGTGTGTGTGTGTGTGAGCAAGGGTATGTGTGTGTGTGTGTGAGCAAGGGTATGTGTGTGTGTGTGAGCAAGGGTATGTGTGTGTGTGTGAGCAAGGGTATGTGTGTGTGTGAGCAAGGATATGTGTGTGTGTGTGTGAGCAAGGGTATGTGTGTGTGTGTGAGCAAGGATATGTGTGTGTGTGTGTGAGCAAGGGTATGTGTGTGTGTGTGAGCAAGGATATGTGTTGTGTGTGTGAGCAAGGGTATGTGTGTGTGTGTGAGCAAGGGTATGTGTGTGTGTGTGAGGAGATGTATGTGTGTGTGTGTGAGGAAATGTATGTGTGTGTGAGCAAGGATATGTGTGTGTGTGTGAGCAAGGGTATGTGTGTGTGTGTGTGAGCAAGGGTATGTGTGTGTGTGTGTGAGCAAGGGTATGTGTGTGTGTGAGGAAATGTATGTGTGTGTGTGTGTGTGTGCTGCATGGCCACCCAGTGGCGGTGACCCTGCAGTGCAGAAGGAAGCTGACCTGTCGTGTGTTGCAGCCCAAGTGTGGGTATGATGTGCACCTGAAAACCGGCCAGGTCAACACGCACATCGAGCGCTCCGGCCCCAAGTCACGCCTCATCAAGGTCAGCCCCTGTCTCTGCCCCTGCTGCCCCTGTCTCTGCCCCTGTCTCAGCCCCTGTCTCTGCCCCTGCCTCTGCCCCTGCTGCCCCTAGCCATCTTCCTCTCGTCTCCCGGCCTCTCTCTTATCTGTGTGTCTGCTCTCTGTTCTCCTTCCCCTCCTTCCTCCCCTCTCTCTCTCTTGCTCTCTCTTTCCCTGTTTCTTCTTGTCTCTGTCTCTGTCTCTGTCTCTCTCCACCTCCCCTTCCATCCCAGTCAGTATCTTGTCTAGGAAGGCAGGTGGCAGCACGGTTAAGACGTTCACCTGCCTAACAAGTAAACCGTGAGGTTCTGGGTTCTATTCCCAGCCTCGTCCTTTTGTCTAAATTTGATGGAAAAAATCAAACTGAATATCAAAGTCCGTCGGATGAGACCGTAAACCACGGCCCTGTGTGAGAATACATTCTGAACATCTTGCACACTCTCTAAAAACCTGTACATCTGTTTGGAAGAGTAGGCCATTTTATGCTGGGGGGGATATCTTTTCTCTCTCTCTCTCTCTCTCTCTCTCTCTCTCTCTCTCTCTCTCTCTCTCTCTCTCTCTCTCCCGTTGTCATTGTTTCTTCTTTCTTGCCCCCTTCTCTCCCCTGTGTCTTTTTTTCTCTCAAGAGATGACCAGTAGGTCTGCTCTCTTTTTCGAAAGATCTGATTTTAAAGATGAGGAGGACAGGAGCTGAATGAATGGGTCGCCGATCTTCTGGTGTCAGCCAGGAGGGAGGGAGGGAGGGAGGGAGCTGCTTTCAGGGGAGACTGTCATTCAGAATAGTAGACCGCAGGTGGCGATGACCGAAAACGAGCAGACAGCTGTGATAGTGCAGTCATAGGGATGCTTTCTGGGAAGCTGACACGCTTTGGGGTGTCGGTCGTTGCTGGAGTTGGTTCATTCCATACATGGGCCGTTGCTGGAGTTGGTTCATTCCATACATGGGCCGTTGCTGGAGTTGGTTCATTCCATACATGGGCCGTTGCTGGAGTTGGTTCATTCCATACATGGGCCGTTGCTGGAGTTGGTTCATTCCATACATGGGTCGTTGCTGGAGTTGGTTCATTCCATACATGGGCCGTTGCTGGAGTTGGTTCATTCCATACATGGGTCGTTGCTGGAGTTGGTTCATTCCATACATGGGTCGTTGCTGGAGTTGGTTCATTCCATACATGGGTCGTTGCTGGAGTTGGTTCATTCCATACATGGGTCGTTGCTGGAGTTGGTTCATTCCATACATGGGTCGTTGCTGGAGTTGGTTCATTCCATACATGGGTCGTTGCTGGAGTTGGTTCATTCCATACATGGGTCGTTGCTGGAGTTGGTTCATTCCATACATGGGTCGTTGCTGGAGTTGGTTCATTCCATACATGGGTCGTTGCTGGAGTTGGTTCATTCCATACATGGGTCGTTGCTGGAGTTGGTTCATTCCATACATGGGTCGTTGCTGGAGTTGGTTCATTCCATACATGGGTCGTTGCTGGAGTTGGTTCATTCCATACATGGGTCGTTGCTGGAGTTGGTTCATTCCATACATGGGTCGTTGCTGGAGTTGGTTCATTCCATACAAACATTGAGGAAACAAGGCACGGGAGAGCAAAAAGAGAGGAGGAGAGGAGAGTGAGGAGGGGGTAAGAAGTAGAGAGAGAGAGGAAGAGGAGAGAGAGGGAAGAAAGAGAGAGAGGGAGGGGAGAGAGGGGAAGAGAGAGAGGAAGAGGGAGAGAGAGGGGAAGAGAGAGAGAGAGGGGAAGAGAGAGAGGAGAGGGAGAGAGAGGGGAAGAGAGAGAGGGAGGGAGGGAGAGAGAGGAAGAGAGAGAGGGAGAGAGAGAAAGAGAGGAGAGGGGGGAAGAAAGAGAGAGAGAGGGGAAGAGAGAGAGAGAGGAAGAAAGAGAGAGAGAGGAAGAAAGAGAAGAGGGGAAGAGAGAGAGGGGAAGAGAGAGAGGGGGAAGAGAGAGAGGGGAAGAGAGAGAGGGGAAGAGAGAGAGGGGAAGGGAGAGAGAGGAAGAAAGAGAGAGGGGGAGGGAGAAAGAGGGAAGAGAGAGAGAGGAAGAAAGAGAGAGTGAGAGAGAAAGAAAGAGAGGGAGAGGGGGGAAGAGAGAGAGAGAGGAAGAAAGAGAGAGAGAGAGACTACTTTGTTTCCTTGCTGTGTCCTGTGTGTGTCTCCTCAATGTGGCAGTGGTGTGGCTGTGTGCAGGTGGAGGATCAGGACTTCACGGACATCCACATCATCGCATTCCGCCGCATGAACCAGATGGACATCAGCGGCAATGTCATCACTGCAGAGGAGTACCTGGGTCACCTGAAGGTCTGTGTGTGTGTGAGTGTGTGTGATCTGTGTGTGTGCGTGTGTGTGCTCTGTGTGTGTGTTCTGTGTGTGTGTGTTTGCTGTGTGTTTGTGCTGTGTGTGTGTGTGCTCTGTGTGTGTGTGTGTGCTCTGTGTGTGTGTGTGTGCTCTGTGTGTGTGTTCTGTGCTGGTGCTGTGCTGCCTGAAGACCACGTAGCTTGGGGCTTTGCCTTCACACACACACACACACAGACACACACACAGACACCCACACACACACACACACACACACATACACACACACACACACACACACACACACACACACACACTCACACTTGGGCTGACAAGCGGTGCTGCAGTAGTCTCACCTGTCCACATCACCAAGTTTGGTGTGGGCCACCACTCCCAGTGACGCCAGCATGACCCTCCTCCTTCATCTGCTCCCGTCTGTGCGGGGCTAAAAACTAGCAGATTGTATGCCACACAGTTTGCTAGATGTGCTACTATTGCTTTTTTTTGGGGGGGGTTGTAAAAATTGAAGATGCTTTACTCTGGAAATGCTGTTTGGCAAAGGGAAGTTCATTGACCAAATCATTCTGTGCTGTATTTTATCACAAATTTTGAGCTCACAAAATGTCACCATTATGTTCAACATTTTGTAACTGAAAAACAGGCAAAATATTCAGTTTGATTTTCTTGTCAAACTGGTAAGGAAGACAGGACAAGGCTGGGAATGGAACCCAGAACCTGACGGTTTGCTTGTTAGGCAGGTGAAGGTCGTAACCACCTGCCACTTTTCTTCTTTGTCACCTCTTTCAGTAGACCTCTCCATCACCATCACCCTGCCTAAGCACGTTGTGTGTGTGTGTGTCTGTGCATTTGAAATCTGTTAATCTTTTGTAAACAATTGCTTGTGTGTGAATGATTTGAATGCAAGTGCTTTAATATGTATGCTTTGCAATATTCAGCACTATGCACATTCCATATAATATTGCTATTATTATTATTAATTGTTATGATTTTTGTCATTATCATCATTATTGTTATTAAAATATGATGATCATCATTTAAAACATTTTTTGTTTTCCATTTTCATACCACTTTAAGTCACGGCAGATTTCTCTGCCTGAAATTCAGGCTGCTCTCCCCGGGGAGAGAGCGTTGCCACAATAGCAGCGCCACCCTTTTTTTTTCCCCTGTTTCCAACTGTATTTGTTTCCCTACCAGAGTGAGGTGTTTTTTTTGCTAGGGACAACAACTCTCTTGTTGCTGTGGGTTCTTTTACGTGCGCTAAATAATTTTGTAACTCACAGGGCCATAGTTTTTCATTTCATCTGAAAGACTAATCATCATCGTCGTCATCATCATCGTTGTTGTTTTGGTGGTGGTTGTTGTTATTGTCCTTCAGATGAGACTATAAACCGAGGCCCCGTGTGCAAACGCATGCAGAACATCTTGCGCACATGTTAAATCCTGTTCCGCTTTTCGAAAGAATAGGCCATTGTGTGCCGCTGGGAACAGATGACAAAATTCACAAAACCGCATACACACGGGGACTGGATGTAAAAAAAAGCACATGAGTGCTTATTCCATTATCCTCGGGGAAAAAAGTCATCTGAGCGCTTTGATTTGTTGCTTTACAAGATTCATCGCTATGTAAATTCCATACATTATTATTGTTATTCTTGTAGTGATGATATTGTTGGATGCTGTGCAGGCGCGGCTGTACCGGGAGGACAGCCCTGACTCGCCCCTGCACAGCATCACGCTGGGCAGATCCACCTTCTTCTACTTCCCCACCCTGCAGATGGACAACAACGTCAGTGCCACCACCCTCCCGCCCTCTCTCCTCCTCTTCCTCCTCCTCTGTCTGTCACTCTGTGTCTGTCTGCGTGCATGTGTATGTGTGTGTCAAGTCAAGTCAAATTTGTATTTGCAGATGTTACATTGAATAAGCAATGCATTTGATTTTTTTCATCAAGCCATCTATTTAAGAACAAATTTCTTAATGGTTATACATTATTGCAACCTTTACCAATAAATTGAACCAGTAAAAAGAGGAAAGTCGATAAAATAATACATTGGAAAATACAAATTACACACATATACATACACGCGCACAGACATACTCATACTTACCTCAGTGTGTTGTGTGTATGGGGAGAGAGAGAATGAATGAATGGGTGGGTGGGGTTGGGTGTATGTGTGTGTGTGTGTGTGTGCGTGCATGCATGCGTGCGTTTGTGTGTTTATGTGTATGTACTTGTGTTTGTGTTGTTGGTTTTAAGTCTGTGTCCTCTTGATATCTGATGTGTGAATCAAGAAACTGACACCCCCTTCCCCCCCTCCTCCATTTAAAATAAAGAAAGCAAGAACAGAAAATGAAAAGGGGGGAAATCACAATAACACATCAAGAAAACATCCCAGAAATAATCCATTTAAGTCCTAAGATAAGGTTAAGGGATATCATAGAAAGAAATGATCAGCCTTCTAATAATCCAACTAAGTCCTAAGATAAGGTTAAGGAATATCATAGAAAGAAATGATCAGCTTTCTAATAATCCAACTAAGTCCTAAGATAAGGTTAAGGAATATCATAGAAAGAAATGATCAGCCTTCTAATAATCCAACTAAGTCCTAAGATAAGGTTAAGGAATATCATAGAAAGAAATGATCAGCTTTCTAATAATCCATTTAAGTCCTAAGATAAGGTTAAGGAATATCATAGAAAGAAATGATCAGCTTTCTAATAATCCAACTAAGTCCTAAGATAAGGTTAAGGGATATCATAGAAAGAAATGATCAGCCTTTAACCTTTGCCCTAGGGGTACCCCGCTACAGGGTAACCAACCATCTACCAACCCTTCCCTCCCTACCACCCACCTCTGGGGGTATGGTAGTGTACAAATGTGCACAGTGCACGTGTACTGGGAAAGGAGGAGGGGTTCCCTCCCTTAATGCAGGGACAGTGCCAAAACATGATGTCACGGAAATGGACAAGAACTAACATAAGTTACATTGTGGGAAATGTTGGGTCTTCCAAGACAGTTCAAGCAGTCTATGAGAGAGATTTGAAACAGATATCAGATAAAGAACCCAGCATTGTGTCCACGTTGTCACTTTGCGATGGTGGCAGTTTCTGACAACATACTCCCCTCAGTTCAGGCCTGTGTGGGATGTGATATAATATGCTTAGTGCCATGATGTGGTGAAGGGACCACAATGTGCTGAACGGCCGTACCGGGGCCTGATGTGGTGTTTCAGAAATACACGCTGCGCCTGGAGTGCTCGTTGCCCAGATCGCAGTACCAGTTTGTGGATCCGGAGGTGTCCTTCACCGCCAACATCTCCTTCAAGCACTACAAGTTCCGCTTTGAGCCCAAGGTGACTAGCTACCAGCCTCTGGTGTCTAGCTACCAGCCTCTGGTGTCTAGCCATCAGCCTCTGGTGTCTAGCCATCAGCCTCTGGTGTCTAGCTACCAGCCTCTGGTGTCTAGCTACCAGCCTCTGGTGTCTAGCTACCAGCCTCTGGTGTCTAGCTGCCAGCCTCTGGTGTCTAGCTGCCAGCCTCTGGTGTCTAGCTACCAGCCTCTGGTGACTAGCCATCAGCCTCTGGTGACTGGCCACCAGCCTCTGGTGACTGGCCACCAGCCTCTGGTGACTAGCCATCAGCCTCTGGTGTCTAGCTACCAGCCTCTGGTGACTGGCCATCAGCCTCTGGTGTCTGGCCATCAGCCTCTGGTGTCTAGCTACCAGCCTCTGGTGACTGGCCACCAGCCCCTGGTGTCTGGCTACCAGCCTCTGGTGACTAGCCATCAGCCTCTGGTGTCTAGCTACCAGCCTCTGGTGACTGGCCACCAGCCCCTGGTGTCTAGCTACCAGCCTCTGGTGACTAGCCATCAGCCTCTGGTGTCTAGCTACCAGCCTCTGGTGTCTAGCTACCAGCCTCTGGTGACTGGCCACCAGCCCCTGGTGTCTAGCTACCAGCCTCTGGTGACTAGCCATCAGCCTCTGGTGTCTAGCTACCAGCCTCTGGTGACTAGCCATCAGCCCCTGGTGTCTAGCTACCAGCCTCTGGTGACTAGCCATCAGCCCCTGGTGTCTAGCTACCGGCCTCTGGTGACTAGCCATCAGCCTCTGGTGTCTAGCTACCAGCCTCTGGTGTCTAGCCACCAGCCTCTGGTGTCTAGCTACCAGCCTCTGGTGACTAGCCACCAGCCTCTGGTGTCTAGCCATCAGCCTCTGGTGTCTAGCTACCAGCCTCTGGTGTCTAGCCACCAGCCTCTGGTGTCTAGCCACCAGCCTCTGGTGTCTAGCCACCAGCCTCTGGTGTCTAGCTACCAGCCTCTGGTGTCTAGCTACCAGCCTCTGGTGACTAGCCATCAGCCTCTGGTGTCTAGCTACCAGCCTCTGGTGACTAGCTACCAGCCTCTGGTGTCTAGCTACCAGCCTCTGGTGACTGGCCACCAGCCCCTGGTGTCAGGGCTCTGCAGCGTTATCCTGCACTACCCTCCGCCCCGCACAAAAGCTGGGCCACCTCCCAGGCATTGGCACACACACACCTGCCTTGTACAGGAGGGGAGAGCTGGTGGGTGGGTGGGCGCAGTGCTCACCATCACCACTCGGGGTTCAGGGACTGCTGGAATGGTCATCTGTAAACCTTGTTTGGGAATGGTCACATGTGTCGCAAGACGTAGTTATTTCAAACCTAAGATGTTCCTCTCCGGCTTCATCTCATAGCTTTTCCCTGCCGTCAACAGCCAAGATTCTATCGCCCTGTCAGGGTGTGTGACCTGTGTGTGTGTGTGTGTGTGTGTGTGTGCATGCATGCATGCGTGGATCTCTTAATTGTTGCTGGTTGCATGACTGTGTAAGAATGAGTTGAGTGCAAGCGCTTTTATTTGTCTCTGCAAGGTATAGCACTATATCATTTCCATTTATTATTATTATTATTAATGATTAGAATGTGGGCACTTAGATTTGTTTACTTTACAAGATTCAGCGCTATATAAATTCAATATATCATTATTATTGTTATTATTATTGTTTTTGTTGTTGTTATGCCCCTAGAGCAAAAAAAGAACAGAAAAGCAACTTGTCTTAGATCAGGCGTTTCTAAAAGATGCCTGTAAAGGCATGCTGCTGGCATCTATTAGAAACAAGTGGTGTAAATACTTGCGAGCTATGACAAATGTCCTCACACATAAGCAGAGACTGGATTTTTCAGAAAATGGCGTGTTTGTATCGCCACATGCCTACAGCAGAGATGCAACATTACTTCTTCTTCCTCTTTTTCTTCTTCTTCTTCCTCTTTCTCTTCTTCTTCTTTTTTTCTTTCTTTCTTCTTCTTCTTCTACTTCTTCTTTTTCTTCTTGTTCTTCCTCTTTTTCTTTCTTTCTTTCTTTCCTTCTTCTTTTCGCATGCTTCTTCGCATTCTTCACAATTCTTCTTTGCATTCTTCACAATTCTTCTTTGCATTCTTCACAATTCTTCTTCAGAATTCTTCTTCTTCGCAGTCTTCTCCTTCGCATTCTTCTGCTTCTTTTCATTCTTCTTGGCATTTTGTTCTTCTTGGCTTTCTTCTCCTTTGCATTCTTCTGCTTCTTTGCATTCTTCTTCTTCTTCTTCGCATTCTTCTTTGCATTCTTCTTCACATTCTTCTTCGCATTCTTCTTCGCATTCTTCTGCTTCTTTGCATTCTTCGTCTTATTCTTCTTCTTTGCATTCTTCTTCACATTCTTCTTGTTATTTTCATTCTTCTTTCTTTGTCTTCTTCTCCCTGAATTACACTTGGAATCATGGAGATGAAAAGTTGCACATCAACTTCCTGCATTTGTGTTGGTTGTGTGCCAAAGCCAGTATCTCGACAAACAGGTCCTCTTCTCCTTCTACAGTGTCTTTGTGTTATTTTTTCAGGATAAAAGAAGTGATGAGTATCACACCCCCCCCCTTCCTCCCCCCAAAAAAGTTCTACGTGATAGACCTCATGACAAAAAGTCTTGAAACATGGTGGAGGTTTTCTGTTGAAATGTAGAGGTTCAGCCACAGTTGAAGGCCTCTTGTGACTGCTGAAACATGGCAGTTGGTTGGAATGTTGGCTCCTAGGTGTATGTCCATCAGTCACACATGTGGTTGTGGTGTCTCTTGCTTAAGCCTGGTTGGTTAGAATGTTGCGCTCTTGATTGCTGACTTGGGTTCGAGTCCCGTTCAAGGGGATATTTTCCCCCGGAGTTAACATCAATGTTTGCTCCGCTTCCCCCCCAAATCCTTCAGATGAGACTATAAACTGAGGCCCCATGTGCGAAAGCACACAGAACATCGTGCGCACACATTAAAACCTCTTCCACTTTTCAGAAGAGTAGGCCATTGTGTGCTGGTGGGAACGGATGACAAAATTGCATACACACGGGGACTGGATGTAAAAAAAAAGTACATGAGTGCTTATTCCATTATCCTTGGAATGAAAGCATAAGTAAATGCCTAAAGAAAGGAATGGGCCTAACTGCAGTGAGCGCTGTGCTGTGGCTTTCAGCGCAAACTGGTGGATCAGGAGCTGACCCCCGGCTCCTTCCTGGTCCTGCCGCTCATCGCCCTGGTCGTCCTGATGGTCTACAACTACCAGACGGTCAGTCTCTTGCTCCCTCGCTCGCTCTGTCTGTCTGTTGTCTGGCTGGCTGTCTATATGGCTGGCTGGCTGTCTGTCGATATGTCTGTATGGCTGGCTATATGGCTGTCTGTCGGCTGGCTGGCTGTCTATATGGCTGGCTGGCTGTCTGTTGATATGGCTGGCTGTCTATATGGCTGTCTCTCTATATGGCTGGATGTCTGGCTATATGGCTGTCTGTCTGTCTGTCGATATGGCTGGCTGTATGGCTGGCTGTCTATATGGCTGTCTGTCTATATGGCTGGATGTCTGGCTATATGGCTGTCTGTCGATATGGCTGGCTGTATGGCTGGCTGTCTATATGGCTGTCTGTCTATATGGCTGGATGTCTGGCTATATGGCTGGATGTCTGGCTATATGGCTGGCTGTGTGTCTATATGGCTGGCTGTCTGTCTATATGGGTGGCTATATGGCTGTCTGTCTGTCTATATGGCTGTCTATATGGCTGGCTGTCTGTCTATATGGCTGGCTGTCTGTCTATATGGCTGGCTGGCTATATGGCTGGCTGTCTGTCTATATGGCTGGCTGGATATATGGCTGGCTGGATATATGGCTGGCTGTCTGTCTATATGGCTCTCTGTCTATATGGCTGGCTGGCTGGCTGTCTATATGGCTGGCTGGCTGGCTGGCTATATGGCTGGCTGGCTGGCTGTCTGGCTATATGGCTGGCTGGCTGTCTATATGGCTGGCTGTCTATATGGCTGTCTGTCTATATGGCTGGCTGGCTATATGGCTGTCTGTCTATATGGCTGGATGTCTGGCTATATGGCTGGCTGTCTGTCTATATGGCTGGCTGTATATATGGCTGGCTGTCTGTCTATATGGCTGGCTGTATGGCTGTCTGTCTATATGGCTGTCTATATGGCTGGCTGTCTGTCTATATGGCTGGCTGTCTGTCTATATGGCTGGCTGTCTGTCTATATGGCTGTCTGTCTATATGGCTGGCTGTCTATATGGCTGGCTGGCTATATGGCTGGCTGTCTATATGGCCGGCTGGCTGTCTATATGGCTGGCTGTCTGTCTATATGGCTGGCTGGCTGTCTATATGGCTGGCTGGCTGGCTATATGGCTGGCTGGCTGTCTATATGGCTGGCTGTCTATATGGCTGTCTGTCTATATGGCTGGCTGTCTATATGGCTGTCTGTCTATATGGCTGTCTATATGGCTGGCTGTCTTTATGGCTGTCTGTCTTTATGGCTGTCTGTCTGTCTATATGGCTGTCTGGCTGGCTGTCTATAGGGCTGGCTGTCTATAGGGCTGGCTGTCTATAGGGCTGTCTATATGGTATCTGTCTATATGGTATCTGTCTATATGGCTGTCTGTCTGGCTGGCTGTCTATATGGTTGGCTGGCTGTCTATATGGTTGGCTGGCTGTCTATATGGCTATCTGTCTATATGGCTATCTGTCTATATGGCTGTCTATATGGCTGTCTGTCTATATGGTTGGCTGGCTGTCTATATGGCTATCTGTCTATATGGCTATCTGTCTATATGGCTATATGGCTATCTGTCTATATGGCTGTCTATATGGCTATCTGTCTATATGGCTGTCTGTCTATATGGTTGGCTGGCTGTCTATATGGCTATCTGTCTATATGGCTATCTGTCTATATGGCTATCTGTCTATATGGCTGTCTATATGGCTATCTGTCTATATGGCTATCTGTCTATATGGCTGTCTGTCTATATGGCTGTCTGTCGATATGGCTGTCTGTCTATATGGCTGTCTGTCGATATGGCTGTCTGTCTATATGGCTGTCTGTCGATATGGCTGTCTGTCTATATGGCTGTCTGTCTATATGGCTGTCTGTGTCCTAGCTTACTGCCAGCTGACCTGTATCTGTGATAGTTATGCAGGCTGTCAGCTGAGGCTGATATGTGCATACAGCAGATCTAGTCAAGAGCTGTACAGTCAGTTGAGGCACACTGAATTATTCCAAGCAAAATCCAAGGAATGCTGAAGAGGAGGGGATAGCCTAGTGGTTGGAACATTGCGCTCGCAATCTGACGACCCGGGTTTGATTCTCATGCAAGGGGATATCTTCCCCTGGAGTTAACATCAGTGCAGACTCCACTCTCCCCAAAAGTCCTTCAGATGAGACTATAAACCGAAGCCCCGTGTGCGAACGCATGCAGAACATCTTGCGCACACGTTAATTCCTGTTCCGCTTTTCGTAAGAGTAGGCCATTGTGTGCCAGTGGGAACAGATGACAGAATTTACAAAACCGCATACACACAGGGACTGGATGGAAAAAAGCAATAAGTGCTTATTCCATTATCCTCGATATAAAAGAATAAAGTAAAAGTAAATAAAAAAAGAAAGTTACAAACAATAAAAAGAGAGAGGGAGAGAATGTTTGGACTCCCCTGAGCTCCCTGCTGGGCATGCTGGGGTGTCAGTGTAAACAGCATCCCCACCTGCAAATTCTCTGCCAAGATTTCCCTCTTATATCCTTCTCTTTGTTTCTGCCTTGTTCTTTGTCTGCCTGTCACCTTCTTCTTGTCTATTTTCCGCCTTCTTGGTTTATTTTCCTGTCTTTTTTTTTCTAGAAAGACTTAACAATTCTTTCCCGCACCAAAGTTGGATGCGCTGGGCCTGATTTGTCAGGCGCTTAACGGCAGTGCAGTGCATTTTTGCTCATATGACAGACAACAATAGTTGCTGTGTGAGCAGGAAGAAGAAGAAGACATTGTCACTGTGTTGTTGATGTTGTCATCTGTGTTTAGCTTGTTTTCTTCTTTTGACATTCTGCTTTGTCTGTGGTGTCATCCTTGTCAAAGCTGTCTCCCATTTCCCATCTTGTCCAAGCTGTTTTCCCCGTCATGTCCAAGCTGTTTTTCCCATCATGTCCAAGCTGTTTTTCCATCATGTCCAAGCTGTTTTCCCCTTCATGTTCAAGCTGTTTTCCCCGTCATGTCCAAGCTGTTTCCCTTTTCCCCGTCATGTACAAGCTGTTTTCCCCGTCATGTCCAAGCTGTTTCCCTTTTCCCCGTCATGTCCAAGCTGTTTTCCCCTTCATGTCCAAGCTGTTTTCCCCGTCATGTCCAAGCTGTTTTCATGTCCAAGCTGTTTTCCCCGTCATGTCCAAGCTGTTTTCCCCGTCATGTCCAAGCTGTCTCCCTTTTCCCCGTCATGTCCAAGCTGTCTCCCTTTTCCCCATCATGTCATGTCCAAGCTGTCTCCCTTTTCCCCGTCATGTCCAAGCTGTCTCCTTTTCCCCATCATGTCATGTCCAAGCTGTCTCCCTTTTCCCCATCATGTCATGTCCAAGCTGTCTCCCTTTTCCCCGTCATGTCCAAGCTGTCTCCCTTTTCCCCGTCATATCCAAGCTGTCTCCTTTTCCCCATCATGTCCAAGCTGTCTCCCTTTTCCCCATCATGTCATGTCCAAGCTGTCTCCCTTTTCCCCGTCATGTCCAAGCTGTCTCCTTTTCCCCGTCATGTCCAAGCTGTCTCCTTTTCCCCATCATGTCCAAGCTGTCTCCCTTTTCCCCATCATGTCATGTCCAAGCTGTCTCGCTTTTCCCCGTCATGTCCAAGCTGTCTCCCTTTTCCCCATCATGTCCAAGCTGTCTCCCTTTCCCCGTCATGTCCAAGCTGTCTCCCTTTTCCCCGTCATGTCCAAGCTGTCTCCTTTTCCCCGTCATGTCCAAGCTGTCTCCTTTTCCCCATCATGTCCAAGCTGTCTCCCTTTTCCCCATCATGTCATGTCCAAGCTGTCTCGCTTTTCCCCGTCATGTCCAAGCTGTCTCCCTTTTCCCCATCATGTCCAAGCTGTCTCCCTTTCCCTGTCATGTCCAAGCTGTCTCCCTTTTCCCCATCATGTCCAAGCTGTCTCCCTTTTCCCCATCATGTCCAAGCTGTCTCCCTTTTCCCCGTCATGTCCAAGCTGTCTCCCTTTTCCCCGTCATGTCCACAGCTCTGAGGTTCACCCTGGTGAGAGTGTTGGCTAGGGGACTGGCGGGGAGCCAGGAGGTAGCCACAGTAGGCAGGCAAACACAACACCTGTGTGCATGCTTTTTGAAGGTTTGTCACAGGTCTTACTGGCATGAAGTGGCCCACTCTTCTGAAACCCAGAACAGGTTTTTAACGTGGTCGCAAAAGATGTTCTGCATGCATTCGCACACGGGTTCTCAGTTTACCGTCTCATCCGAAGGACTTTGTCATTCAGTTTGATTTTCTTGTCAAATCAGGAAGAAAGGGTGAGGCTGGAATTGAACTCCGAACTCAGAAGTGTGGTGCTGTGTGGAAGCTGTGACCGTGTTGTGTTGTGGTGCTGTGTTCAGGTGGTTCCTCGCCTGAGGCAGTGGGTGGGGCAGATGCAGGGCTTTGCTCAGCAGCAGCAGCAGCAGCAGCATCAGCAGCACCGCCACCACCAGCCCCTGGCTGACCCCGGCCCCTTCCTGGAGAGCAATCCCTCCGAGTCCTCCCCCACCCGCAAACGCAGCAAGGCCCGCAAGGCCCAGTGATCCCCAGGGGACGTGTGTGCAGGGAGAGGCAGGCCTGTGTGTGTGTGGACAAGTGTCTGTCTGTCTGTGGTTTGTCAGGTGGTGTGTGAGTGGGATGTCAACGATCTCCGCGATATGCTAGGTGAAGTGTACCAGAAATGGTCGGAAATAAGGAGAAAGTGTGTGTGTGTGTGTGTGTGTGTGTGGTTTGCAGAAGGAAAAGAAAGGGGAATATGAAGGTTGGCCGAATGTGTTTGTAAGAAATCGTAGTGGTTGTCTGACTATGAAAACCTATCCAGGAATTTTTTTGATGGAAGAACTGGGAACAGTGTTGAGTATGAGTATTTATGTAGCCAGCAGATTTCTCTGTGTAACTTGAGGGTTGCTCTCTATCTCTCTCTCTCTCTCTCTCTCTCTCTCCCCCTCTCCCTCTCTCCAGGGAGAGGGTGTATCGTAGTGCAGTACCATGCATTGGCACGGTTTTCTGTCTGCCTGTATCTGTCTTTCCTAACGAGACTGGCTCTTTTGGATAGAGTTTGGTCAGGGACGACTCTCATTCCCCTGGGATCTTTTACATGTTGATGGCAGGTGTTGCCCATGACACATCGTCTAATATCACTGTAAGTGAGAGGAGAAGGGGCCCTCTTTGCTTGGGACTGGAACCAGGACCGCTGTCCCTGGGGGGTTCGTTTCTGCCAGACTCCAGTCTGGCGAGGTCCATGAAAACAAACAGCCCTACCCCCTACCCCCTACACACACACACACATTTCTCTTCCATGTAAACTCACAGGGGTTGCCAGGTGGGATGAGTGAGGTGGAGCACATGTTCTGGGTGACCTTCCTAGGGTGTTCATCTGGGGAACGCCCAACAGTGTAACCTAGTTCTTTCTGAAGCCTGGCATGGAGAGAGAGCGAGAGAGAGAGAGCGTGTCGGAGAGAGCGGTGGTAGTTTATGTCAGTTATGAGTGGCGTTTGTGTGGTGTGGGAATGTGTACAAGGGATATAATGAGGAGGATTGATTTGTCGTTTTGAAGATAGTTAAAGAAAGTTGTCCTTTATTGTGTGTAGAACAAGATCGTTTTAGTGTGTGTGTGTGTACAGAGTCAGGGCTCACATCACGTGCATGTCTTGCTGTGTGTGGTGTGTGTGTGTGTGTGATGTAGTTTCAGATTGTTCTTTATAAAGGGGGTGCGTTAACAGACTGTATATGGAGTTGGTGTAATCATTTCTTGGACATCTTCACCCAGTTATTCACATTGTCATTTTTGCACACGTGTTGGATTTCTGTGTATTTGTGTAGGCTACATTGTGAGTGTGTGCATTCATGTGCGTACATTTCAATTTATTTGCTTCATCAATTTTTACAAATGTCATGGTTGTCATAAACTATATATACAAGGTGTACCGTTTTCTATTTTTAAAAATTCATTTGTCTCTCTTTTTTCATGGCTGCTGTCACAACAGCAATGGTTGATGATGTATGAAAGTACCCCCCCCCCCCAAAAAAAAAAGTCCTTTTTAGTCAGAAAACAATCCACAGCGGTCATTTCACCAGAAATTTCAAAGTGAGCATCTCAGAGACAGATGTGACAGGCTGGGGAGAATGCCACATTGCCTGCCTGCCTGCCTGCCTGCCTGCCTGCCTGCCTGCCTGCCTGCCTGCCATGACTTCTGTCACTCCTTCAGGAGTCATGGGGCAGAGCACTGAAGTTTTCAGGTGGAGTGTGGTGGGGAATCTGAACCTGGCGGAGTCCATCTCTCTGCAGACACTGAGACAGCATGCACCGCTGTTCTCTGGCCTGCTTACTTAGGGTTGTTGTTGTTGGTGGTGTTGGAGGTGATCATTCCGCTTCTCTTTGTCCTGTCTTTGAGTGGCACATATGTCATCAGTACTCGCTTCATTAAACAGTGATCAACACTTTCAAGGCTGGGGTGTGGGTGTGTGTGGTGTAGGTGTGGTGTAGTTGTGTGTGGTGTAGGTGTGTGTGGTGTAGGTGTGTTTGGTGGGGGTGGTGTAGGTGTGTGTGGTGTAGGTGTGTGTGTGGTGTAAGGGTGTGTGTGGTGTAGGTGTGGGTGGTGTAGGTGTGTGTGGTGTAGGTGTGTGTGGTGTAGGTGTGTGTGGGGTGTAGGTGTGTGTGGTGTAGGTGTGTGTGTGGTGTAGGTGTGTGTGGTGTAGGTGTGTGTGTGGTGTAAGGGTGTGTGTGGTGTAGGTGTGTGTGTGGTGTAGGTGTGTGTGGTGTAGGTGTGTGTGGTGTAGGTGTGTGTGGGGTGTAGGTGTGTGTGGTGTAGGTGTGTGTGTGGTGTAGGTGTGTGTGGTGTAGGTGTGTGTGTGGTGTAGGTGTGTGTGGTGTAGGTGTGTGTGGTGTGGGTGGTGTAGGTGTGGGTGGTGTAGGTGTGTGTGTGGTGTAGGTGTGTGTGGTGTAGATGTGTGTGGTGTAGTGTGTGTGGTGTAGATGTGTGTGGTGTAGGTGTGTGTGGTGTAGGTGTGTGGTGTAGATGTGTGTGTGTAGGTGTGTGTGTGAGGTGTGTGTGGTGTAGGTGTGTGTGTGGTGTAGGTGTGTGTGGTGTAGAAGTAGTGTGGTGTAGGTGTGTGCGTGTAGGTGTGTGCGGTGGCAATAACATGACAACTCTGCGCTATGCTGATGACAACAGCTCTACTAGCTGATCACATCACCACCATGAAGAGTGGACATAACAGGAAGAAGAGCTGGTCTCAAGCTCACTGCCAAAAAGACAAAAGTGCTGCATGTTGCCAGAACCAGCTGCCACACAGAGCATGCAACAAAGATTGACACAACTCCTTCAGAAAATGTCAAAGATTGTATCTTGTATTGCTGCTCAGTCAGAACAAACGGCGGATCATGCACCAGGGATAAAAACAAGAAGCACGGCCCAAACTAGATCTCAACAACATCTGAAAGGAACGCAGCATTGCTTACCAGCTGAAAAAGAAAATATTGAAATGTTAGATGGCTGTGAATCCTGGGTACAAAGAAAAGACGATGGAAAAAGAATCGAGACAGCTGAGATGTACGTTTTTCAGACGGCGGCTCAGTGTCAGTTGAACAGGTAAAACAACAAATGAAAGCACATGACATGAACTATGAACAACAAGAAAACTTCTTGCTTTACTAAAGGAAAGTAAGATAATCATGCAGGCCATAAGCTATGTAACCAAGATAGTGACCTCATGAACACTGTCTGTCAAGGAAAGATTGAGGGAAAAAAGAAAACAAAGGACAGAACACCAGCTTCTGTCAATGTCAAGATCACCGAATCCTGTGGCATGAGAATCCATGAAGTCAGCAGGGCAGTACAGTGAAGACTGGAGCAAATGGAGAAGGAGGATCATGTCATTATCATCGGGTGCTGCCCTTAACACCAAACTCGGTGATGCCGACAGGCGAGATCCAATCCACATGGCAATAATAATAATAATGTATGGAATTTATATTTTTATACACAATAATACAGGCACGGACAGAAGATGTGGTGCAGCATCTCCACTGGTCAGCGCAGTGACTTCACCTACACAGGCTCTGGGTTTGTCGGAGCCCTTGCACATGTGACTGTGTAGCATTTTTATGTTGATAGGGAAAAGACAAAAACAACAAAAAAACAACAGCAACAAGATTTTGGATCATTGCTAACAAAAGTAAAGTCGACTATGCATTTAAAAACAAAAAATATCAAGAGATGCAAGTGGCATATCTTGA
>CM054154.1:734852-744852 GCA_028751875.1 Rapana venosa | reverse complement strand
ATTGCCGAGTTCTATTGAAGTTGTTGTAATGGAAGAGAGTTTGTGTTTGGTCCCTACAAGCATGGCTTCGGTTTTATCTGCGTTTAACTGTAACTTGTTTTGTATCATCCAGTTTTGGATATCTTGAAAGCAGTAGGCCATCTTTGTCAAGAGAGAAGGCAGATTTTCAGGTGTAACACTACTTTGAATCTGAGAGTCATCTGCATAAAAGTGATGGTTGATATGATGACGGTTTATTATATATGTGATAGTGGAGCAGTATAGAGAGTGAAAAGTACAGGGCCGAGAACTGATCCCTGGGGGACACCACATTCCAGTTTGGCAGGTATTGATTGAATCTTGTTTACTGCGACTGTCTGGAACCGGTCAGTGAGGTATGAACTAAACCAGGTAAGGGCTGTGCCAGTAACACCGAACGTTTTTTGAAGACGGGAGAGAAGCATTGAGTGGTCAATAGTGTCGAAGGCTGCAGATAAGTCGAGTAGAGTGAGAAGGGAGATTTTCCCCGAGTCAGAAGCAAATAGAAGTGTATTTAGGGTATGGACTAGGGTAGTTTCAGTGCTATGGTTGACGCGATAGGCAGACTGAAACTCAGGAAGAAGACTGTTGAAGAGAAGGTGGTTATTGAGCTGTTTTAGAACTACTTTTTCAAGGACTTTAGAGATGAAAGGTAGGTTGGAAACAGGTTTATAATTCTTCAGAATGTTAGGGTCAAGGTCATGCTTTTTGAGTAGAGGTGTAACTATTGCAGTTTTGAGAGATGATGGAACATTTCCTGAAACAAGAGATGAGTTCACTATTTTCGTGATAGCGGGTATAAGTTGTCAATGTCAACATAAAATCTTTATGAATATCATGTTTAGTCATAGAGAAGGAGAGAAAGAGAGAGAGAGAGAGAGAGAGAGAGAGAGAGAGAGAGAGAGAGAGAGAGAGAGAGAGAGAGAGAGAGGGAATGACAAATTCTTTTATTTTGAGGAAATGAATAAGCACCCATTTGATGTTTTACATCTAGTCCCCGCCCTTGGGGATATAATAATAATAATAATAATAATAATAATAATAATAATAATGTATGGAATTTATATAGCGCTGAATCTTGTAAAGCAACAAATCAAAGCGCTCAGATTTAATTTCATACCACTTTAAGTCACGGCAGATATCTCTCCGTGAAATTCGGGCTGCTCTCCCCGGGGAGAGCGGGAGAGCGCGTCGCCACAAGCGCAGCGCCACCCTTTAGGATATATATATGATAATAAAAAGAAAATACAGCCCATACCAGTACACTCACACTGTAAAAGGGGGAAAAAATCCACACACACAAAATCACAAAAATCATTGAAACAGAGAGAGAGAGAGAATAAAAAGCAACAAACAAAAAAATAAAAGAAAGCAAAACAGAGCAGAACAAAAAACACAGAAACAACAACAACAACAACAACAACAACAAAATAGCAAAAGAAACCAAGAGCAAAATAAAGCAGCAGCAACAACAAGGGGAGAGGGGACAACCGAATACTCCCCCCCCCCCCCACCCCCCCTAAAGAACAACAACAACAAAACCAAAAAAAAACCCCTCTTATTATATATATATATATATATATATATATATATATATATATATATATATATATATGTATACACACACACACACACACACACACAGATAGAGAGAGAGAGAGAGTCATAGAGACAGACAGACAGACAGACAGACAGAGTCAAAAACGGGACAGACAGGCAGACAGACAGACACAGTAGGCAGTACCCTAAAGAGCTGAGACAGAGCCTAGTCTGTCTGTCTGTCTGTCTTACACTCCGTCCTTGTAAATCAGTAATGCGGGAACACCAGTAGTGAGGTGACACTGGTGGCTGTGCTAGTAGGAGCACTCTGAGGAACCCTACACCATGGGCCTTCACTGCGGGAGTTGAGAGCTGCAGGGGATGGGCCTCGCTTACATGCCACTGTCATAGTAGTAATAATATTGATAATAATAATAATAATAATAATAATAATAATAATAATAGTAATAATAATAATGTATGGAATTTATATAGCGCTGAATCTTGTAAAGCAACAAATCAAAGCGCTCAGATGACTTCTTTTTTTTTTTATATCGAGGATAATGCAATAAGCACTCATGTGCTTTTTTTTTTTACATCCAGTCCCCGTGTGTATGCGGTTTTGTCATCTGTTCCCACCGGCACACAATGGCCTACTCTTTTAAAAAGCGGAACAGTATTTAACGTGTGCGCAAGATGTTCTGCATGCGTTCGCACACAGGGCCTCGGTTTATAGTCTCATCGGAGGGACTTTTACAATTACTTTCCCATGTACAAGAGCTGTGCTTGTGTTGGTAGAAACAGAAACTTGCATACAGATAGACAGGCTCACAGACTCCCCGCCACAGCCATACCCAGATTTGTTATGTCTCATCCTCAAAGTCGGAGGTCCACAGGGAGCCAATCACTATCAGGCCGCCGTGGGGCCACCAGCCAGAGGGGCCCTGCACTGCTGCTGGGTCACTTTGGCGGTGTTCAGTGGTGCCTGTTCTGAGCTAACATACGCAGGACACCACCTACTAAGCCCCCTACTAACGACAGTATTAGCTCAGTCGCGGAGCCAGACTAAGTGAGTTGCCCACCCCAGGTGGCAACCACCACAACGTCCCTCCAACGACTATCCCCCGCGAACCTCCAACCCCAAAGGCCCTGACACAAACTCACCACAGGCACAGGAGTGTATGGGCAAACCGAATCTGAGGTCACCATGAGATCAGAGAAACTGGGACCACCGAATCAGAGGCAATTTTTTTTAATTGCATGATGATCAATGACAATGAGGATGACGTAATGATGCTGCTGTGGAAGTGCATATGCTTTGAGGCTACTTGACAGGGTTGTACTCTACGCTTACTATCATAATATATCCCGGCGTCAACCGGGCCCGAGAGATACAGACACCTGCAGTGTTGGTCAGGTAATTTGAGCAACACTCTCAAACTCGCATCCGTTAAGTGGATGAAGCTCGACTGTGTGGTCCCGGTCTTCCCACTGAGCCCACAGCACACTCACTCTGGGTAGGAGCCGGCTGGAGTCCGAAAAATCCCTATGACTCTTATGGGAATCGAACCCGCGACCTTCCAGTTCGTAACCCAAGGCGCTAACCACTGCGCCAAGGCGGCTGGTTAAACGTGCAAAAATAATGGCAAGGTACACTGGATTCAGCACACACAAACAACAACAACAACAACCCCCCACCCACCCACCTACCCACCCCACCCCAGCAAATGACAGTCAAGTTGAGGACACTGCATGGGGATTTCACAGAGCCAGCGTGTGTGGCTGTGGACCTGCAGTAAGGGAGGGCACTGCCAGGCAGTTGCTTTGTGTGTGTGTGTGGGGGGGGGGGGGGGGGGGGGGGTTGGTCTTGTTTGGATCAGCCAGGCAACAGCTCCAATACGGTCTCTGTGGTTGGTCGGGCGAATAACAGCAGGAAACAAGAACACAGTAATTAGCAGCTGTCAACAGCCCGTGGATTAATTAATCACTTTACTGCAAACTGCCGCCAGGACATTAAGCGATTGTTAAAAACAAACAACAACAACAACAACAAAAAACCCCACAACTAAAATAGCAACGCAGTTTATTATTATTTTGTGAACACAGAGGGGGAAAAATCTATCTAGTCAACAGTCACACAGAGTCCAGGTGTGGACCACTCCAAAACGAAAGCAAAGCAAAATATTAAATGTTCATGCAGGTAAAATAAACACACACACATACACACACACGCACACAGAGAGAGAGAGAGAGAGAGAGAGAGAGAGAGAGAGAGAGAGAGAGAGAGAGAGAGAGAGAGAGAGAGAGAGAGAGAGAGAGAGAGAGAACTTGAAATGAACTCTAAATGTTTATTGAGCGTAAATGGAAAAACACATGGCTTCTTTACACCATGCTCTCGCAGGGAAAAAAAAGAAAAAAGAAAAGAGCAACAAAATAAGTCAAGAAAAACTACACACACACACACACACGCACGCACGCACGCACACAAACACACACCACACACACACACACACACACACACACACACACACGTACCCCCCCTCCCTACACACACTACTGAATACATAATTATGTGTGTGTGTGTGGGTGGGTGCTCAATACATAATTATGTGTGTGTGTGTGTGTGTGTGTGGGTGGGTGCGTGGGTGTGTGAAATAAGTTTCTTTTTCTAGTCAATGGTCTTAAAACATTGAATTCATATATTGGTGTATGGTGTGGGTGTGCGTGTGCGTGTTCGCACACACACGTACGTGCGTGTGTACGTGCTGCGTATATGCGTGCGTAAAAATAAGTGTTTATGTCTTCTAGTCGATGGGTTTTAAATTGTGTTCACAATTGATGTGTGTGCGTGCGTGCGGGTGTTTGCGTGTGTGTGCGCATGCGCGCGTGTGTGTTGGTGTGTGTGTGTGTGTTTGTGACATTTTATTTGAAAACCAATATGAAATATAGCTTTTGTGTCTTTGATATATTTGATGTGTATCAATCTGCCTGTCAGTATTGTAATTGCCCTTCATGGGATGATTGAAGTGTTTTTGACTTGACTTGACTTGACTTGACACACACACATCCTTGGATGAGACTATAAACCGAGGCCCCGTGTGCGAACGCGCGCAGAACATCTTGCGCACACGTTAAATCCTGTTCCGCTTTTCGTAAGAGTAGGCCATTGTGTGCCGGTGGGAACAGATGACAGAATTTACAAAACCGCACACACACGGGGATTGGATGTAAAAAAAAACCCACACAAGTGCTTATCCCATTATCCTCCATATAAAAGAATCACACACACACACACACACACACACACACACACACACACACACACACACACACACACACACACACACACACTAATCAAAACAGAAGAACCGAAACCAAAGCCAACAGCAACAAACACATATCAATCTGCAGTATTAGATAGTTCAAATGAAGATTCAAATGAGCATCATAATGGAATATCACTGCTAATAATTAGATGAAGATCAGGAGAGAGAGAGAGAGAGAGAGAGAGAGAGAGAGAGAGAGAGAGAGAGAGAGAGAGAGAGAGAGAGAGAGAGAGAGAGAGAGAGAGAGAGAGAGAGAACTTGAAATGAACTCATGTTTATTGAGCGTAAATGGATAAGCCCATGACTTCTTTACCTCATGCTCTACAAGAAAAAAAAGAAAAAAAAAAGAAAAGAGTAATGAAAGAAAGTTAAGAAAAACCACACACATTCACACACACACACACACACACACACACACACACACACACACACACACACACACACACACACACACACACACACACACACACACACATCTTTCGGATGAGACTATAAACCGAGGCCCCGTGTGCGAACACACGCAGAATATCTTGCGCACACGTTAAATCCTGTTCCCCTTTTCGTAAGAGTAGGCCATTGTGTGCCGGTGGGAACAGATGACAGAATTTACAAAACCGCACACACACGGGGATTGGATGTAAAAAAAAACCCCACACAAGTGCTTATCCCATTGTCCTCCATATAAAAGAATAACACACACACACACAGACACACACACACACACACACACACACACACACACACACACACACACACACACACACACACACACACACACACACACACACACACACACTAATCAAAACAGAAGAACCGAAACCAAAGCCAACAGCAACAAACAAACACACACCAATGCAAAAGAAAACCCCCCAACCCTCTCCAAATAAACAAACGCACGCAAACAGTAATCATCTGCAGTTTTAGATACATTCAAATGAAGATTGAAATGAGCATCATAATGGAATACTACTGCTAATAATTAGATGAAGATGAGAAGAGAGAGAGAGAGAGAGAGAGAGAGAGAGAGAGAGAGAGAGAGAGAGAGACAGACAGACAGACAGACAGACAGAGACAGACAGACAGACAGACAGACAGATAGGAAGAGATAGAGACAGAGACAGAGGCAGACAGACAGACAGACAGAGAATATACAAACGCATTTAACACTATGTTGTAGGGAAATGAATAAGTACAACGTTTCTTTGCACCATGCCCTACTCCACTCCTCATTTTCCTAAGGAAAATATTATAGAATAAACCCAACAACAAAGCAAGCCAACTTCCAGCAAAAACTAGTCAATATAAGTATGACACAAACGACAGAGAGAGAGAGAGAGAGAGAGAGAGAGAGAGAGAGAGAGAGAGAGAGAGAGAGAGAGAGAGAGAGAGAGAGAGAGAGAGACCAGCATGCACACTCCACATATGATATGGTTTGTCATTACTTAGTGACGAACAAAACGAACACACGGATCTCTGAGTGACAGCCCTGGGTAAATCTACCCAGCTTTTTCCATTACCACACGGTAACTGATAGGATCTACCCACCCCCTCCCCTCCCATCCCCACACCTCCTGCCTATTCTTCACCACCACCCCTCCCCACTTGCTCTGTCTCTCAGTGTATTTCGGGGACTGGACGTAAAAAAAGCACATTAGAGCTTTTTCATTATTCTCGAGATAACACAATTTGATATGGCTTGACTGGGTCAATCTCTTTGTTGCTGTTTTAACCTGCATTTGTTTATTTATTTTTTATTCTTTTATTTCGAGGATAATATTTTTTTACATCCAGTTCCTGTGTGCATTTGGTTCTGTAATTTTTTTCATCCGTTCCCACCGGCACACAATGCCTTACTCTTCCAAAAAGCGGAACAGGTTTTAGCGTGTGCGCAAGATGTTCCCCGTGCGTTCGTACACGGGGCCTCGGTTTGTAGTCTCATGCCAAGGACTTTGGCTGTGTTGTGTGGTGGCTCTGAGAGAAGCAGAGCATTTGACAGTGATGAAGACAACTGACATCTGCCTGTCGTCATAGACCTGCCAAAGCCAGGCCCTCTCTGCTGCTCACAGTTCACAAAAGACTGCACCTTGGAGAGTGATGGAAAATCCATACTCTAGATTGGTACCGCATGTATTTTGTATTGCAATGAGCATTTGGAGAGGGGCTTGTAGGAAGATGTTAGGGAGATGTTGACGGTCCCTGTACAGAATATAATGATCACACTTTGAAAGTAGCCCTACCTGTTTGAGATGTCGGTTTAAATAACATTCCCACCTTCTGGAAATTCTGTGCTAGGATTTCCCTCCGTTCTATCCCTCTCTTTGTTTCGGCCTTGTTCCTTTTCTTCCGGTCACCCGTTTCTGGCCTATTTTCTGCCTTCTTGGTCCATTCTCCTGCAATTGATTTCATTGATGTAGATATAGCTAATGCTCTTGATTTATTCATCAATCGCATAAGGAAATGTGCTATGTGCTGAGTAGATAAAGAAAAAACATTCTCTTTCACTCCATCGTCAAACGCTCAGACAGCAACTATTGTTGTCTGTCATGAGCAAAACACGCGTTGCGCTGCCGTTAAGCGCCTGACAAGTCAGGCCCAGCGTATCCGACTTCGCTGAGGGAGAGAACTGTTGTCTTTGAAGTCATTCTAGAAAGACAAAAAGCAGGAGAACAGACAAGAAAGAGGTGACAGGGAAGACAAGAACAAGGCAGAACTAAACAGGGGGATAGAAAAGGGGAAATTTCAAGCACAGAATTTGCAGAAGGTGGCGCTGTTATCTATACTGACAGGCCTCCGGCATGCCCACATGGAAGGGTCAAAGTCAAGTCAAGTCAAAACCACTTGAATCATCCCATGAAGGGCAGTTACACGGGGTTGTCTTTGAGGGAGAGACAAGGGCGCGATGCCTGGTTTGATGAGGGATGTGTGCTGGAGAGAGGGAGGAGGTGTGCAGACCACTGCACAGTGGTCAGTCAGTCAGTCCTGCAGGCTGATGACCACCATGTGTGCAGACCACTGCAGCTGACCAGGACCCAGTTATCAACAAGGAAAGGGGCCACATCATGGCCGAGCGTCAGACCAGTCTGCACACAGTATACAGATGACCCCATCACCATTCACACAGATGACCCCGTCACCATTCACACAGATGACCCCGTCACCATTCACACAGATGACCCCATCACCATTCACACAGATGACCCCGTCACCATTCACACAGATGACCCCATCCCCATTCACACAGATGACCCCGTCACCATTCACACAGATGACCCCATCACCATTCACACAGATGACCCCATCACCATTCACACAGATGACCCCATCACCATTCACACAGATGACCCCGTCACCATTCACACAGATGACCCCGTCACCATTCGAAAGGCGCCCCTGAAAAAGCCCTGTTACTGCCCTCCTGTGGATTCCATACTTCCAATCTTGGCTGGATAAAGAACAGCTCCAGGGGATGACGTGAGGAACTGCAGCACACCAGAGAGAAGGCACACCAGTCAGGCGGTTTCTGGAGAAGTGCTGATGGCAGTAAGAAAGCCCCCCCCCCCCCCACCCAACCCCCCACCTCCTTCCGAATTGTACAGCTGGAGATCCTGGGGGAATGCTAGGAGATTTATGAGCACTCCGTGATCAAGTCATGCCGTTTAGCTTCTCTAAAGCTGCTTCATTCATGTCCTGCTTACTAAAGGAATCAGTCTACCAAGCTGGCTAGGATCGATCATCTTGTCACGTTGTAAAAGTAGGGCAGTGTCAAATATTCGAAAGAATGATAGGCTTAGCTCTCTCAGCAGCATCCGCAGCACAACATCGAGTGCGGTCATCACTGGCAGGAAGCGAGAGCCAGAAGGCAGAAGAGCTCTGTGACTATCGCTGATGAGCCCCAGGCTGGTTGAAAACAGGACGTTCAGCCATGATCACACCTTCAGCATCAATACAAAAACAGGTTTGGATAAGCATAAACGATCATTAGAAGCTTTTTATTAACTTTGACAAATCTATTGCTGTTGTTGTTGTTCTTCTTCTTGTTGTGCGTTCCCCAGCTTAACACTCTGGGGGTCACCCATAATGTGCACTCTTGACTCAATCACTCATCCCACCTGGGAATCACAGTGAGATTGAAATTGCACACTGAATGAGAGGTTTGAGTGTGTGACTGTTTTTAAAGTAACCTCGCCATATAGGCAGCCATACTCCGACTTCAGAGGATGTTTTTCTCTTTTAAAGGAGAGTGCAGGTTGTTATGTTCAGAGCTTGTCATGGCTGAAGGCAATCTCAAGACAGCATATCGCAACATAGCAACACTCTAGTGCAGGCCTCAGCTGTCAGCTGACATCAATAGCTGACACAGCTTTAGGCTATGCCCCAGCTTCTGACTCACTGCATTCAGGCTGCTTCAGCCTGCTCCGCAGAGCATGCTATGAGGTAAACTGCTTCCATGAGTGAAGTCTCCCTTTGAGAAGAAATGCCGAATGAGGTAAGGAGCAGCTGTCATAGACTGTAGAGGGTGCACTGCAGGAGAACAGAATAAGCACTCACCTGAGCGGAAGATGTTTTCAAGTAAAGACTAAATCGGAAAAATAAATAATATCGTATTTTGTAAGGGCAGGTATTTCTTCTGTCTTCTTCTTTGTCTCCATCGAACGCTCAGACAGTAACTTTTGTTGTCGGTCATATGAGCGAAAATGCGTCACGCTGCCGTTAAGCGCCTGACAAGTGAGGCCCAGTGCACCCGCCTTCGGCATGGGAGAGAGTTGTTATCTTTAAAGTCTTTCTGGAAAAAAAGGCAAAAGAATGGCTGGAGAAGGCAGACTATAGAAAGTAGGAGGTGACAGGAAGAAAAGGAACAAGGCAGAAACGAAGAGAGGGAATTTGCAGAAGGTGGGGATGCTGTCTATACTGACAGTCCCCAACATCCCCACCGGGGGAATATTATAACTTGATATGAGCAGCCGCATCAACTACATCAGGACAAGATTCAGCATGGGCAGAGCAAACGTGGCCCCACTCAGTGCAGGGCTTGTGGGCAGGGCAGACTGATCGAAGCTGCCCCTTGTGCAGACCAAGGTCAAGCAGACAGTTTGTGCTCGCCTGTCCTCTTTGCAGAG